>JANHAD010000144.1:37544-83573 GCA_026226035.1 Clarireedia monteithiana
CTCTCACATCCTCTTCCTCTCTTACCTCCTCTTCCCCTCTCACCCCCCCTCTCACATCCTCTTCCTCTCTTACCTCCTCTTCCCCTCTCACCCCCCCTCTCACCTCCTGGCAGCTGCATAGGAAACGAAGAGCGGGGGTAGGAATTGGTCAGTGCCCCGAATAAGCCGATGTAAGTTACTGGTACTATTATAGTTTGGATGTCGTTTTCTGGAAACGCGTATGCGTATGTAAAGTTGTCGCACCAAAAGTTGGTGATTAACTTTAGACAAATTACATATACGTATTCTAGGACCTGTGAGTGGAAACACAACTCTAAGTTAGGTCTGATAAAGAAGTTTGAGATGAAAGGAACGATCCGGTGGCCAACACCGGGAATGATTTCTGGAGATAGATTCATCCTATCATTTCTTAATTCATCCTTTAACTAGCTGATCTAGTCGCAGTAGTGGTTTCTCCCGCAGCTTCCATTCAACATTGACTGACATATCCGCCATCCTAAAGGCACCCTTCCATATACAAGCCGGTTTCTCTTGACCACTGGGAAACCTAATATCATACATAGAGAGCGTATATACGAGGAGAATTTTGATTTCGTTTGCCGCAAAAAATCGACCAGGACATGCTCGTTTGCCGTAACTAAATCATTCAAAAGACAGCTTAGCAAAACTATCTCGTCGAACCGACCAGTATATCAGAACTATCAAATGATTCCACTCACCCAAAATGCATAAAAGACGGAGAACAATGCACAAAAGAATGCTTCATTTCTTCCCCAGGTCTAGAACGGATTGTCGAGAACCGGAAGGCATCGAATTGATTTGCAGTAGGCCCATATACTTTTTCATCAAAATACATGGCATAATGAGGTAGCACAACTCTTGTGTTCTTAGTTATGATACTGCCATCACTCAGTGTATAATCCTGCATCGCGTGGCGCTCCAGGCCAGCTAAGATAGGCACATTAGTATTGGATCAGATTTTGGATATGTATCTCTGGGTTTTCCTACTTACCCGAGACAAAGGGATGCCACCTTGCGCATTCTCTCATAAAACTATCAATCTTCACCATTTTAGCAAGGCCTTGTAGACTCCAATTACCCTCTCGTTCTATTACTTGGCTGATTTCTTGCCGTAACTCTTCATGAATCTCGGGATGAAGAGCCAACTCATAGATAGTCTCTAGAAACGTGATACTGCTAGTGTGGACAGCGGCGACAGAGATATGCAGCATACGATCAACAAGCATATCAATTTTCAGTTTTTCCGGAGGTGTAATGTCAAGAACCCATTGTACTATGCTCCCAGAGACATACCCATTCGTTAGCTGACTTGTTGATAGCCCACATGGGTTCATAGGTAGTATTACCTGCATCCTTGGGTTTATTGGCTTCGAATTCCAAAACACGATCCTGCCTTTTCGCCTCCTGCATCCGAAGTATTCGAGCCTCTAATATAGGGCCAAGATACTTTTTGGCGGTAGCCTTTTGAGCTATTATATTAGTCTTCAGGCGTAGGATTAAATGTCTGAGAAATCTTGGCATGTTACGGATCAAGTGGGCGCCACCAAAAACACTATAAGTATAATCGATTGATACCTGAAGAAATTCTTCATTTGCTGAGAGTTGCTCGCCGTAGAACATCCTATTTGCAGTTCGGGTAACGATTCTAGAAGAGGCTGGCCACATGTGAACTGCACTCCAATCTAAATGATAATCAGCTTAGTGAAGATACAACTATTGAGGAGAACGGAATTTGCATTTACCATGAGGGTTCTTGATTTCTTGCAAAAAAGCCTTGTGGCATTCATCAACAATATCGGGCAAGCCAGGTCCTAGTCCAAATCACTTAGCCTTGCACAACAAGCTTGATAAGTCGATAAATATTGGAAGTAAAGCACCTAAGCTCTGAGTAAGTTGCTTCCGGACTACGTCGAACTCATACCAGTCGTACGCTGGAATATTATGTAGAGTGTATTGCTCTTGCATGATGCTGTCATTGACCACCGTGCCAGAAAGCACGCTATGAGGTGCAGATCTCAGCTCTTCAATGAATCGAGGTGCTGCAACGAAAACCAAGCCTTCAGCAGTTCTCACTAAGAAGTTGCGACCTTGTTTGGAATACTTTGAAAGTTATCAAGTCAGATCAGAATTTCACTAGGCTTTTGCACCCGATGGTGTAAAGGATTATAGAACCGGCAGGGGTCAGAGTATCTTACCTGATCATAACCTTGTTGCATGACTGCTGACCCGTTTTGTGTGAAAGCTTTGATATCGGCTGCCTCACCAAGCTTAGCTGGGAGCGTCGAAACCTTGAGAATCGGAACATTTGATGGAATGCGAGTCTTTCGAATGTAGGTGATTACGGTAATCATAAAAATGCAGCTCGTTATCAGAAAGCCTGCGTAGTAGGTCGATGTAATCAGCTCTAACGCAGCCATGATAGCGGACTTCGAACTCTTCAGAACAACTTTTAAAATAGAATCATATATTTGAGAGACATGCGGCGCTAGTTGACAGGTGTCATGCATACCGATCATGCAAATTCGCCTTTTTCGCTATCGCTGTGTCGAGCTTATTCGAATCGAAGTTGTACGACCCTTAGCGCCTAGAAATATATAACGGTTCGATTCGCCTTTCGTGGTGTTCAATGTTCTTCCAGTATGACGCCTCTAAACGATCGATAGGAGCTGAGATAGAAGAGTCAGTCAATCGGATTCCGATAATATTTTTGACTCCTTTTGGGTGTAGTCCGATATAAAGAGAGAGGATCTACATGTTACGAACCTAAACATGTGATCAGGGAACCATAGGCTCAATGACTGGCTGATCATAGCAGAACTGGACAGTGTCATATGACTAGGGGTGATCTTGGTTGATCACTCGAGATCACCTAGGATCACTGAAGGATGAAGTTCTATATAAAAGGACTAAGGCATAAATTTTGTTATATCAGAACTCTTCTTGTATTGGATTTGATTGGTCGAATTTTTTAATCCGATATAACGAGGGTTGGTCTGTGAGATATGCTTTTTCACGTCTTCTCCTTGTGATACCTAACGATGATAGTCCATCGTATAATGAATGAATGATCCGTTTTCGGAGCGTTGGATCAGTGCCAAGGATAGGCAGCAAGGATCAATACCGATATGATCGGGGAAAAGACACGATTGATTACTATGCCTGTAAAATTGTGCTAACATAATTAAGAGTATATGGAATATCGCCGAGGGCCGTTGCTATGAAAGTTACTGATAAACATAATCATATAAGTTGGACAATTTCTCCTCCTATGCTCTGTCCATACACTTATTCGCTAACCTTTCAAGCTACTATATGCCAACCCTACGCTCTAACGGTGACTAATAGAGAAAGACATCGTTACCATGGAGAGTGCAGGGTGCGGCGACCGCCCCGTACCCTTGATCTTACCGACGTAGATGTGGATTCCGACGAAGAAAAGTCCGAGACGGATCAGGGACAGAAGCTGGAATTAGTAAATGAGCGCTTACAATCAGTCCCGACTCCCGAGTTACTCAATCACTGGAAGCTCATCCATTTGTATCAATCTTGTATCATGCCTCGTTGTGCTGTTTGTTGCCCTCGACAATACATGATTGCTACAGCGATCCCGTATATTACTCATGAATTCGAAACAGTGGATGAATCGATGATGTTGGCTGGTATAGCTTAAGCTATCTGCTCACCACCTGTATAATCCAATCTCTTTAATCTCTGCGGTCACGTCTAATCTATAGAAGCCTGGCTATACAATTATTATTGTAGAGCAGTCAGATTTATATTAATCTAGTTAACTTATTTTATATGATTAAATAATTGAATTTTGAAGTATAGGATAGAGAAAAATGGCTTGCTCGCTGATAATCTATGTTGTATATCTTATATATAAACTATTAATATATACTTATCCCCTTTCCAAATGATTATTAGCCTTACTCATTTGATTCAAAAGTAGGTTCTTCTTCGGTGACGAGATTTCGTCGTATAGTATCAATATCTTTATCATCTAAACCACAATAGGCCTTGATATAACCAGCGACCCCACCATATTTCTGTTCCATCATTTGAAGTGTTTGTAGCATGCTCTCAAATCTATACAAGTCAGCTTCGAATACCGCCTTGTTCTCTTCCAAGCGACTTCAGGAGGAGGATATTCGATGCGAGAATAGATAACTTACTTGGCGCCTACAATCTTTTCAGCTTTCTCTCGGTCCCCCTTCAACTCCGAACGTGTCATGAGGTACTGTAGAATGAACTCCTTTCGTGCAGCCAACCCGACCTCAGTCAGCTCATACTCCTTTGCTACGACTTCGTCTTTGCAGCCAGCAAGCTTCAACAGGATAGCTATTGCGACTCCCGTTCGGTCCTTTCCCGCACTGCAGTGACACAGGAATGCCTCATGAGGTCGGTCTCTGACATGGACCAGAATCCGACGGAAGGCCTTGCCACCTTTTTCTAGAATATCGGTGTATACTTGCACGTACCCTGAAGATCTAGATTCATCCGCGTACAATTCATGACGCTCTGCAGCGGCCTCCGGACTCCAATCCTCATGACTAAACACAGGATTGAAGCATCGAGTCACCCCGTCAACAAGTGGATCGGATGAGGAAGGATCTTTAGCGAGCTGTTTGTCGACTTCAGGCTGGGATCGCAAGTCATAGACCGTGGTGATTCCAAGTGACTTGATAGTAGAGCGACCTGTGGGTGTGATATAGGAAGGGTCGGCACTACGATAGATGAAGTGATGGCGTGTAGAGCGTGAAGATGACGACGAGAAAACAGGATAGCCTCCAATGGAACGGAAGTTGCTTACGCCTTCAACTACCACGAAAGGTGGTTCGAGCACGGTTGTCATTATACTCTTGTGGGTGTAATGTGCAGCGGTATGAGATATGGCTCGATTCTGAAGCTTTTCTGACAATAAAACACCGAGTATGTTTAGAGCTGTGACGAAATGTGACTGCGCTTCAGTGAAGATGGCGGTATACTTAAGAGCTCGCTCAGCCCTGATGTTATCGAGGTCTTCTCAGACCTGCACCAACCTTAACACGACCTTTTCCTCGGAGCAACCGGGTCATGAAACTCGTAGAAAAGTGAAACAACTCGGCCCTGACCTGATCAGGACCTTGTGGTTGAAACCATCGGCTTTCGGCAAGACGATGGATCAGACCCTCGGGATGTAATCATCGGCCTCGGGCGACGCGATGGATCAGGCCGTATATGAAATCCCCGTTGAAAGGCATAGCCAAATTACTTGTAATTACCTTGGCTCTTATCCATCTTGGCAATGGGACGAGTGAATAGTTCTTTATAAATGATCCTTAGGTTAATATCCTGAAGGATCGACATTGAACTCTGCTAACTCGCAACCGAATACAATGCAGCTCGCGCTCAAGTCTCGCGTTCGCGATCTTGTCAATCGTATCTCGATTAAAAATGGCGACGTAGGATTTATGACATGTGCAGTGTACGATACGGCATGGGTTTCAATGGTGGCCAAGGAGGTCCAGGGTAAGAAAGTCTGGCTGTTCCCTGAGTGCTTTCATTATATAATGAACAAGCAGTTGCCAGATGGAGGCTGGTCATCATATGCAGCAGAAGTGGATGGAATTCTAAATACTAGTGCCTCGCTCCTGGCACTGAAGGCGCATCAGAAGAATTCATATCAGATTACAGAGTATAGCAAGCAAGATCTCGAACGACGGATCCTTGTCGGCAGCGCATCGTTGCTCGCGCAGCTCCAGACCTGGGATGTAGAGAAGACGGACCATGTCGGATTCGAGATTTTAGTGCCTGCCATGTTGGCCCTGTTGGAGGAACAAGGAGTAGTTTTCAAATTTCCAGGAAAGAAACTGCTGCAGAAGCTCAACCAGATGAAGCTCTCAAAGTTCAAAGTCGAATACTTGTACTCTCCAATCAAGACTACGGCCCTCCATTCCCTCGAAGCCTTTGTAGGCAAGTTAGACTATGACAAGGTGCGCCATCATAAGACTTTTGGTTCTTACATGGGGTCACCTTCCTCTACGGCGGCGTGTTTGATGTATTCCTCCTCATGGGACGACGAGTCAGAAGATTACTTGAGATGGACCTTGAAAGACAGTGCTGGTCAAGGGAGTGGAGGAATGCCCAGTGCATTTCCTTCGACCTACTTTGAAGTCGCCTGGGTAGGAAATTCTTGAAGATTTATATGTACCATTCTAACCCTGCTTTAGGTTCTCACAACTCTTCTAGAAGGTGGTTTCACTATAGAGGATATTGGCAAGGACCAAGCAGAAAACTTCGCCGTACACTTCAAAAGGGTAATTGAAGAGCAGAAGGGACTTATGGGCTTTGGTAGGTCAAAAAGTCAAGGGCACACATCCTTCTTAGCACTAATCGATCTCTAGCGCCATCTGTCGGAGTTGATGTAGATGACACGGCCAAAACTTTACTCTTAATTAATCTTCTAGGTCACTCCACTTCTCCTCAGGGGATGCTGGATGAGTTCGAGTGTGAAACTCATTTCCGTACTTATCAATCAGAGCGCAATCCCAGCTTCACCGCAAACTGCAATGCTCTCGTTGCCCTCTTATCTCTACCGAATTTGTCTGAGCTAGCTCCACAAATCGAAAAGGTGGCATCCTTCTTGAGTAAGACTTGGTCGGACAGCCAAGATGCTATTGATGATAAATGGGTGTGTCTTATATTTTCTGTTCTGTTGATGTAAGGTTTTTCAACAGCACTTCTAATTTCTCCTCTAGAACCTTTCTGAATTCTACCCGTCAATGCTCCTAGCTGAAGCATTTTCAAACCTCCTCGAGTGTTGGGGCCGCGGTGATCTCTCCAGTATTCCGACTTCTCTCATCACTGACGAGATCGAAGTATCACTCTATCAAGTTCTATTCCGGACACTCATGTCACAGAATCCCAATGGATCATGGGGCCACAAAAACTCACGAGAAGTCACGGCATATGCCACTCTGACCATATCCAAGGCCTCAATATTGCCACTGCCCGAAGAAATCCGCACAAAGATCAGCAAAAGCATTGTAGCTGCTCAGCAATTCCTTCTCTCTGCCACTGAAACCGCCCAAAGCTATCTCTGGGTGGAAAAAGTCACGTATGGCTCAGAAGTGCTGGCAGAAGGTTATGTTCTGGCTGCACTTAATGCCTCAACGAAGAAGCAGCAACTGCTATCAACTGATCTGGCTTCATATGTGGCAGTCCCAGCAGTAAAAATTGTCAAATTATCTCACGAGTGCTTTGATAGCCAACTTTTCCCCTCAAATGAGCCTTGGAAATTGCAAGCTGTATATATGGAGAGCTCTTGTTTTCGTCCGTATCTGAAGAAGCTGGTGAAAGATGTTCATCCTGGCGGCTTGGAAAATGACAAGGCGGTTGAGGTGATTTCCTTTGCGTGGACTGCATACAACTATGTCGCAAAACAGACCTTATCGACGAGCAATCTGAGGAAAGAGATGAGAGAGTCACTACTTAGGCAACTTATCCCGAAGCTAGGAAACGGAAACGGAATGAAGATTGAAGAGATAGAAAGCCATGTGAAGCAGCCAGTCAATGGCCACTTGAGGATCAACGGTTACCCCAAAGTCAACGGCCACTCAGCAGTCAAGAGCCACTCACTGACCAATGGTGATTCAAAAACAAAACCTAATGGCAATTTACAGAACGATTTCTCTTCCACATTGGAAATGTCCGCCAAAGTGACCCTAGCCTATGTACGAGCCCTGAAAGAACCCGTCGCCGTCACTCATATACCCAATGAGCTCACCTACCTGCTCCCCGATGGCGCGACGAGTGACCTTCACAATACCTTTGTTCAGGGGACAGTAACATCAAGTACTTCTGTGAACGACCTTCTTGCATCAGCTGCAAAATCGGTCTTTACCTCGTATGATGGCTCTTTTGCTCAAGTTGTCGGCCCAGAAGTATCCTCTCGACTGGTGACAAATATTCCTGGCAGTGGTGCCTTTTATGAACTGGGTGCTTATATTCCTCCACTCAACGAGGTGTGGTTCACATCTACCTTCGCCAAGTAAGTGTGACATTGCTTTTTCCCGTTTTTTAAATCATTAAGCATAGCTAATTCAATTATACAACTCTCAGATATCCGAGCCCTGGTCAAATCACAGCATATAATATGACCACAGACAAGTTTCGTACCATTGATAAAGCGCCTTATGGAGCCGGCGGATTCTATTTTGGTGATAGAGTCTACATTGGCAGTCTGTCGCCCGGCGCAGGTGTCATTGCTGTCAACCCAACCGATTTAAGTGCGACAACGATCTTAAACTCCTACTTTGGGCTCCCCATTTCTCTCGCGGACGATCTCGTATGGGTTACACTACTATCTGGCAAGAGATACCTCTACTTCACAAGCTTTTTCACCGCACTCGAGCCTGGCGCCTCAGTCCCAACTCTCGACCGGCCTGTAACTGTTCCAAATTGTGTCTGGCGCTGGGATCCGCAGGAAGAGGTGCTACTACCAGTCATCAGCCGTCTGGATGTAGCTATTCCAAATGGCATTCGTGTCTCTCCAGATCAGAAGACATTATATGTCACTGATAGTCTCAGTACCGGTGCCGGTGGTGCTGCAGAAGGAAATCAAGGCTATGCACCCACTGCAGGGCCCAACATCTACGCCTTTGAGCTCAGCGATGAGGGATTTCCCATCAACAAACGCCTCTTTGGCCTTGCGCGGTCGGGGTATCCTGATGGTATTCATGTTGATGACGCAGGGAGGGTGTGGACTGCTGAAGGCGAGGGGATCGTGGTGCGTAGTCCGGCTGGCAAGATACTTGGTGTCTTCAACGCTGCCGCATTTGGTATTGAAGCAAGCGATGGGATGCAGATTGCCAATTTTGCACTGGCGGGCGACACGCTCTTTGTCGCTGCCTTCGATTCATTGTACGCGGTTAAACTTGCGGAAGTAGTTGCAGTCGGACAGTGTTGAGAAAGAAGAGGACCTCATTTTTGCTGGATTCAATCCGTATCTTTTGCCAGATACAAACAAGCCTTGATTGTGGAAGTCGACTCTTACTCATCTTGTTCATTCGTTGAAGAAAAGAAAAGAATCTTCCATTATCTCAATAGATATGGAAAATCAAGTCGATCTCAATAGATGTAGAAAATCAAGTTTATCACGAACATATCGTCGTTCAATGATTGTGAGGTTACTTTCATTATCTACTGGGCTTCAGCAGAGTTGGGCACCCGGGGGAATATACCCGGGGTATTTCTGGGTATCCACCCCGGATTATCACCCAGAAGCATTTGTAGAAATAGGAATATCACCCAGAGAAAGGATAGAATATCTGGGGTATTTCTGGATAAAGATACTTGATTTTGGCCTGATATAATTGGTTTTGGAGCCTTATATAAGTGTAAAGAGGGCGAATCTATACTAATCAGGAAAAAATAAGGATATACTTTTTTTCTAAGATTTTACTTCAATATATAATAATTGTATTCTATAACCCTACAATATAGCTTCATTTTGAGTAGGCTTTAACGCTTCTGCTCGACGATTAAGTAGTCTCTTATTGGCTTCCTGCCTGTTGGATCTATATTGACGAGTGGGACTGAAGTGCGAATGGGGCGGATCAGATCCACTAATGGCGAGGTAGGTGGGGCATGGGTCCACTCCACTAAACTGAACGTCGTAGTGATTATTTAGGCTTACAAAGCCTATGACTTCAGGCTTGCGAAGTCTGTGAGACAGGCTTGCGAAGCCTGTGGGACAGGCTTGTGAAGCTTATGGAATCCATGACTTCAGGATTGGGAAGCCCGTGGATTAGGATTACAAATAGGCTTGAGAGGCCTAAGGCAATAGGCCTGAAGAGCCTATAAATATAGCTAGTCCTTCCCACTGTAGATAGCCCATCAGTTCAATCAAGTTAAGCATTCAGCACCTTCAAATTGGAGTCTCTTAAAGCCTATAATTACCCGCTGTGCCTCTGTACGTGCCTGTGCAACACTGCCAATGCTCTTTAGCTACTACTCTACCAACAGCTTTAATTGCTCTTCTTTTCTCAGTCTCTTCTTCAACACGACGCTTACTAAGTGTAAGTCCTGGAACTATAATTGCCTTCTCTGTATAGTTATTTATATCCTCATCGTCGTTAATATCAATAAGCTCAATATCCTCTTCTTCTTCTGCTTCTGGCAATATCCCCAATCTCGTAGGTAGAGGACATATTTAGTGGTTTCGCTGATTATAAGGAGGTAATTGAGACTCGTTGGAAGACATTGTTGTTGATAAAAAGCAGCTTTAAGAAAGAGTCTATTAACTTGACTTCGTAGAATATTTAAATTTAAAATTTTCACTGGTTATCATCTGAACTGTTCAGCAGAAGTCATTATTTCCTAAATAGGCAATTCAAACTAAGCGAAGTCTGCCTCAACCACATTTTGGTGCAATCATATGATAATTGCCCAGGATATTCCGGATTATTCCACAGATTCTCGGGTATCACCCGGCGAGATCTGGCTAGTTTAGAATACTATTCCTTGAAGCTTAAAATACCCCAGGTAGGATAAGGTGCCCAACTCTGGGCTTCAGTCGGAGAGTGACCTATGACAATTCATAATCAAGTTCTGTTAATACATTGAATACATAATCAAGTTCTTTTAAAAGCCAAATCAAATTTTGGCAACACGCTGTATCTGGCATCTTAACAAGCCTGTCCATGAATATAAGCATAAATCTCCACTGAGCTGTATTCTCGTCTGATTTCTGGAGACATAAAATAACCCTAATTGGATTACTCAAGATAAATCGATTTGTGTTCAATGGGCCTTGTTTTTGCCCTTGTTTTTCATTACGAGCCGCCCTGATTAATCATGCTTACATACAGGTTTTATCCAGATCAGATTATCCGCGTAGGATTAGTCCAAATTTCGGTAACTCGGTGATCCTTTCCAACTCTACAGTCCCGACCAACACCGAGTCTGACCGACGAGTCAGAAGAATTGCTAAGTCATCCTAGCGAGAGTTTCCTTGCTCGAATATTCCGATTAAAGGTCGAAGGCAGCCAACCCAAAAGATAAAGTTCAAGAATGCTGTGAGTTCTTAGATTCAGTCCAGTCCTCCGTCTTCAACAGCTTAATTAGCAACTCACTACGCAGCCATGTCTACATTCCCTGAATTTTCCGTTCTCCTCCCACAACCAGAACCACAAGATGTCGAGGTGGTTACGGACTTATGCGACACACTAGTATCTAGCAATCCCATAGACTCGATATCCGATGATACAGCCAGCAGATCCCATGCAGATAGTGTCGGTCTCTCTTCGACAACCAGCAGATCACATGCAGATAGTGTCGGCATCTCCTCGATAACCGGCAGATCTCATGCAGATAGTGTGGGCCTCTCCTCGACAACCAGCTGGCAATCTGAGGAGCAAACTCATGATAAAGAAGTAGAAATCTTCACAGATGACACTCAGCCGCCCAAGGCCAGCTTTTCCGTCGACTTGGAGGCGCTGAGTAAATGGAGTGAGGAGAAGGAAAATGTATGTTACGATTCTGCTACCGTCGCATTGTCCAGGCTGACAGACTTATGCTAATCATGTATCTTACAAGGCTGTGAGGAGGCCATTTGACTACATTATCACTCTGGGGGGCAAGGCTTTCCGTAGCCAGGTTCTGTTTGCATTAAACCTTTGGCTGCAGGCGGACGAAGAGTCATGCAAAACGATTGATGAAGCCGTGGCCATGCTTCATAATAGCTCGTTATTGTGAGTCTGAGAGATCCATCTCCTCACTTTGGTCTTATGATCAGGTAGATTTAAGAAGTAAAAATAGTTGACTAATCTGTGAATGAGTGCAGAATTGATGATATTCAGGACGAGTCCAAGCAGCGAAGAGGCTCACTTTCGGCCCACGAAATCTTCGGGGTTGCTCAAACTATCAATTCTGCCAATTACATTTACTTTCAAGCCCAGGAGAAGCTCCGAAAGCTAGAGAACTGGCCGCAAGCCTTTACAGTCTTCAATGAGGAGCTGCTCAACTTACATCGTGGACAAGGCATGGAGCTCTACTGGCGTGACACGTTGCAACCACCATCCGAGGCCGATTACTTGCAGATGGTCGCGAACAAGACGGGTGGTCTCTTCAGATTGATCTTGAAGCTCTTAAAATGTGCCAGTAAGTGTGAATATGACCTGGGTCCTTTTGTTGATGTGCTTGGCATGATGTTTCAGATCTTGGATGATTATAAGAACCTTAAGGACCAAAAGGTAACGAAATTCACTTTTTCCATTCTGCTGAACAGAGAAGGCGACATACCTGCTAATCAGTAACAATAGATGAGCGAAGAAAAAGGCTACTGCGAGGATCTGACTGAGGGCAAATTCTCATTCCCGATATGCCACGCCATCTGGACCAATAATCCGAGCAAGGGTGAGATCTTGGGCATCCTCAAATCGAAGACAACTGATAATATGGTTAAGTCGCATGTCGTGGACTGCTTGGAAATGTCGGGGAGCTTGGAATACACAAGTATGGCGATGGAGACACTATATGAGCGGGCGCGAGAATTATTGGATGGCATTCCCGAACGGAATCCAGCAATTGAGGCCGTCCTGGATAAACTGATTCTTGGGGTCCGGGCTAGCAAACAGATGGCGGCCAATGTTTAGGGCTCTTCTGTTGTTGTTTAACCTTTGTTACTTGACGGTTTATAGTCATTCTGTTCTATCCAGTATAGACAATAGTGGAAATAGTTCAAACTAGCGCAGTTTAGAGGGGGTTTAGATTGAACTATCAGTATATACAAAGGTTTACAAAACGTACTAGGCGTGGTATATACAAGTAGCCGTACACAGGAAATATACTATTTGAATACTAAAACATGAATTTGAGGATATACTCTTGGATTAGGCCTACTATTATAATAGATCTAAGTGAGATTACCCTATATAACCTTTGAGAACTTATATAACTGTGACGATTCGTCCCCGAATCGGCTACACTGGCCTAGGACCTTAGGCTACTACCTTACCGCCTAGCAGAAATCTCTTATATTAGCCAGCTGTTGAACTGACTTACGTTCAGCACCTTAGTATTCTAAGAATGGATTCAGTTCATCATAATAACTTTATAACACCCTAGTTCAGTGCAAATAGTATACTGCTAATTTATACAGTTTTTGAAGATGTAAAACTGTTTATATCATTCGTCTTAATATTTGTGTACACGCTGGGTATAACTATTGTATAGGTGTACTATTGCCCATACTGGTTTTAGCTCTAGTCTATATTATTATCAATAGATGCTACAAGTCGTGCATTTAACTCGGCATCTTGATTGACAAGTTTAAGAAGAATTCCTCTTCTGCTTCTGCCGATGATGCAAAGCGATGTTGCATCTTATTCCTGTTGATTGAGATTTCCGGTATATCCCTTACGTATGTATAGCCTTCCCTACTTTATCTCTTCCAGCTCGTCAGAATAATGAATGGATCAGAAGGAGTAAACCTGTCCGAGGACCGAAGCCTGAGCCGATTGCTGAGTGATTAAGAAGTCTACAATTATTAGATTTTAGTAAATCTAAAGTTAAACTTGCTCCTTTGTAAGCTCCCTCTTTCAATTATCAATCTGTGCTCTTCGATCGAGCTACTCACCCACATACAATGATTACATGATACCATTTCATGTCCCTCGCCTGTCACGCGATGTGCGGATTGTGTCTATCAAGATCCTATCTCCTCCAACCTTAACCCGTGAACTGATTCTTGCTATTCATACCAACCTCAGCCTTCAGCGACCCACTCCAGAGACTCACGAGAGAATTGGTGACCTTGCCATCTCACACGTTGAGCGCCGCATTCCGAGTCTCAATGCAGGTGATTCAGATATCACCCTCTATATTATTACATGTGAGAATTAGATCCACATTAATCTCCACAATCAACCTATTCGATAATTGAAGGCATTCCCAAATCGAGGAATAATCCACAAATGCCGAATTTCCATTACTTTTCTATTTGTAAGCTATAGAATATGCAAGAATCGCTAATTTGCCACAGCTTGAGGATATAAACCTTCTAAAGCAGCTATGTAGTTAGTTCAATCAGATAGATAGATCAGATCAGTTCAGTTCAATGCAAGCATTTCTCAAAGAGCTCTAATTTCTCACATTACACCAACAAGTCAGTGTCAAAGCATCTCGACCCTGTATCTACTATATTCATGGGGGTGGTGAGGTCTTGCTCAATAAATTTGCGGGCATCGATGTTTCGTTGACTTGGATCTCAGAGACAGAGACAGGTGCCATGTTCTTTCGAGATGAAGCTGTAGCATAAGTGACTCATTTCTGGGCTTTGGGGTGCAGACTGAACTGCATGTGTACCCGGAGCAATTTCACAGGTTTGATCTGATTGCTCCAACGTTGAACCTTGGAGCCCTTGCAATTTCATCCCAGGCGGACGGGGTTAAAAGAACGCTTTCTTATAATAGACGGAATTGCCTTGATAATGATTGCAATTAGTTGTGCTGAAGAAAGGTCTCTATCTTGCTTCTTGCTTTTTATCTTCTACCTCCAGATTGAATCTACATGCCATTGCGAAAGAATGTATAATTGCAAAAGAATATAATTGCAAAAGAGCAAATACACATGGATGCGAGATTTTCAGCTCTTGGAAAAGTGATTGCATTCGAGTCTGATCTGATCTATCTGAAGAACTAACTACATAGCAGCTTGAAGGAGGTTTATATCCTCAAACTGTGGCAAAATTGAGTAATTCTAGGAGGTTCTATAGCTTAAAAATAGAATAGAACTGAACAGCTGGTAGGCTGCGCAAACGGTTAACCGTGGGATACCCATGGTATTGCCAAGACAATCCGCGGATTATCCGTTACGGAGCGGATAGTTGAAATCTCAGATAGTTAGTCTGTAGGTAATCCGCGGATATCCACAGGGTATCCGTCAATCCGTGGATAATCCGTAAATGTACGGATAATCCGTCAATTTGAGGGTATTCCCAGAATAAGTATGTATTTTAAGCTTAAGGCTTCAAACCTTAATTTTTTGAGGATATATTTTTTATACTAATTTTTATACTAAGCATAAAAGTTATCCAGGTATTTATACACTTTTTATACGCTTTTTATATATTTTTATGTATACGGATATTCGTGGGATACCCACGGTTAACCGGAAATCTACGAAGCGGATTATGATTTTAAAAAACCATCCGCGGATTGTGAAAAGGGAGGGGACCCCAACCGCGGAGCGGAGCGGTTCCGGAGTATCCGCGGTTCCGGTTTATTTCTGCTCAGCCTAACAGCTGGCAATTGGAGATCATTCCTTAATTTGGGAATCTGTGAGATTCCAAAAGTGACGCCACTTCTAGAGAAGTGGCAATTACGGCTTATATTTCACAGAATCCCCTCATATTCTCACAATGGATGGGAATTCAATGAATTAAAGATAAGTAGCCTGTAGTACATCACCCCATTTTATACACCAGTCGCCCCGAGATTTTCCCCTTCAGCATATCTTGGAAACCCTCATTGATCTGATCCAGCTCTCTAATCTCATAGACGGGTTGGATATTGTGGTCTGCAGCAATTTCAAGCGCTTCGGCCAATTCCTGCTTGGTGCCCTGGTTCGTTGCCACGAGCACGAGTTCTCGTTTGACCATATCCAAGATATCGACAGGAATACTAGCCTTGGGTACTCCAATAGCAATAATGCGGCCATGGTTTTGTGTTGCCCGGAACGCCAACTCGTATGCTGGAGCTGCACCAGAGGCCACGATAGTGGCTGCAGCCTGTGGTATGTCGGAAATGGCTAATCTTGTCGTATTGAAAGCCTTGTTTGCGCCCGATTGTAAGGCGAGCTGAATCTTGTCTTCTGTTACATCATCTGGTGGTTATATTAGCGTTAATTATCTGGGGTCAAGATAGATAATTTAGGGGAATGTACAGGCATTGACTCGGTAGCCCATGGCTTTAGCATACATGATCACTAGGTGCCCTAATACGACCGATGAGCACAGGTCTTATAATAATATTATCCGTGGATTGAGTATACATACCAACTCCTCCACTGCCGATGATATTTACTGTTCTTCCACCGGGCAAGAACTGAGAAACCTTCCTCAACGCTCCGTACGCAGTGACTCCTGCACACAAGAGCGGAGCTGCGCTATCAGAGAGAGTATCAGTATCAGTATCAGTCGAATTGATAGGTAGAGGTTTTTGACAAGCCCAAGTAGGATTATTGTGACTTACACCTCATTGGACAAAGTTGCTGGAATCTTTACGGTGGACAGAGGATCTGCAAGGCAGAACTCACTGAATCCGCCATACGGGCCCTTGAAACCGACCGCAGTCTTATTGACGCAGAACCGATGATTTCCACTTATACAATCACTACATTCGACTTTGGAGCGGGCTTAGCTAACATTGCGTGCAGATTCTCCCGATTATATATGTAACATACGACATGTGGATGAGGCCGGCATGAAGCCAACGCGGTCCCCTTTTGCAAATCCTCTGACACTGCTGCCAACTGACTCCACTACGCCCATCGCTGTACACGGGTAGGGTTAATTAGCATCTATTGGTTTCCAGTGGTGTGATCCAGAGCATGAATCTACGTACGTTCATGACCTCCACAATAGGGCGTGACGGCGCCGACGACTCCCATCCAGCCTGCAAGATCCGAATTGCAGAGTGATGAAGAGAGTACCTTGACCAGAATCTGATCGGGCGCGGGCACGGGGATAGGCAGTTGCAGGATCTGCAAAGGCTTATTGAACTAGATGCATTCCGTCAACGTCAGCTTGATGTTTACGTTTAGCTTGGAACAGATTTGTAAAATTTTCATACTTCTATAACTGTTGCCGCACGCATTGTGGCTATCTGAGAGGCCATGTTGTCTGTTGTCTGTTGGGGTATTGTTGGGCTGGCTACACAGCTCTAAAGGCGTTTTTGACTTGGGATTAATCACCTGATCAAATTCAGTATCCTTTAAAACTTATCAAGAGAGTTGTTATCTGAAGCACATATAGATCTATAGAGTATGTGTTGGTGCTATTATGTAAACTCGGGCGCCCGGTAATTATTTCGGACCTGATCCTACGGACCGAGCGACGGGGATGGACAAGACAAGTCGCACCGCGAGTACATGCACAAGGGCCTGTAGGACGTGACTGGTGACTAGAATGACTGTTATTGAAAAAATAAAAAATAAAAAAATGACGGCTTTAAGGACTTTTAACATATTTGATCTTGTTCTTATCAATTAATCCACGGACAGCTATCATAAAAAATTGAATCAGATGGCAGCCACAAGCACTCCACTCCTTGATCCCTTCTCACCACCCCAACTGGGCTGTTTTATTGACAATGTGGTTCGTTGGGCGCCCAAATAAGTTGATGAAGAAAAGACGCTGATCACGGTCATCACGATCATAGTATTTCCTAGGGCACGGCAAGCCATGGACGCTGTACAATCCGAAAGATGCCCAGCCCTTCCAGAAGCTCATAGGGGCCAGTGAAGCTGATGTAGATGCCGCTGTCTCGTCGGCATCTCGAGCATTCAAGACGGGTGAATGGGCTGCAGCCACTGGAGCACAGCGTGCCAGATTCTTGAATCGGCTCGCCGATTTGATCGAAGAGAACGGGCAAGCGTTGGCCTACTATGAGAGTTTGGCCTCGGGTCGTCCATTCTCTATGGTCTTGCGTGGAGATATTCCTCGTGTTGCTGATGTCTTTCGCTGTACGTCGTATACCCCAGCAGCATCACTCCTACTGCTTGCAAAACTTTGTCTGACCATAGCCCTCTCGCCACACGTAGACTATGCTGGATGGGCAGATAAGGTCAAAGGTGACTCTTACCCACCAGAAGATGGCTTCTATAAGATTGTGGAGCAAAAACCGCTGGGTGTGTGTGCAGCCGTCACGGCATGGAATGGATCCCTGCATTTCTTAGCGTGGAAAGTTGCGCCAGCCCTTGCCCTAGGAAATACGGTCATTGTAAAGCCGAGTGAGAAGTCGCCCCTCGGGACGCTGGCTTTTGGCTACCTAGTTCAAAGCGCTCGGTTCCCAGCTGGCGTCTTTAATATCGTTGTTGGTAAGCTTGAGCGAGGCATCTTGATGTTTTATTGTGACGAGACTGATGAAGCGACGTTTAGGTGATGGCACAGTCGGCCATGCTATTGCAAGCCATATGGGCATTCAAAAGATATCATTTACTGGCTCTCTTGCAACCGGCAAGAGGGTTCAAGTAGCAGCAACAGAGTCTAACTTGAAGCGTGTGACGCTCGAGCTTGGCGGCAAGGGCCCAGCTATTGTCTTCGACGATGCAGACTTGGAGACCGCAGTCCTGTGGTCTGTTCGAGGGATCACTGCCAACAGTGGGCAGATCTGCGCCGCTACCTCACGTTTATTTGTTCATGAAAATATCGCCGATGCTTTTATTGCACGACTGCGAGATGCGTTTGAGGCCATCGCAGCTTCACTGGGTGCAGATCCACAAAAACCAACGACAACCTATGGGCCATTAGTTGATAAGATGCAATATGAAAAGGTTCTCGAGTATATTAGCGAGGGCAAGAAGAGTACCGAGATGGTGATAGGGGATGCGCAGAATGCGACGACGGGGTATTATGTTGCGCCGACCATCTTCAAACACGCCGATCGCCGTTCAAAGATTTATCGTGAAGAGATATTTGGCCCTGTATTGTGTGTTGAGGTATTCAAGACAGAGGAGGAAGTATTAGAGATGGCAAATGATACCGAATATGGACTTTCCGGTAGGTCTACGTTTTGGTTCTCCCTATGACAAGTTTCATATCAACATGTTGAACCACGCTGAAGAAACTCATGTAAGGCTCGATCTATACGCAGAATATGAGCAGAGCCATTCGCTTATGGCGGCAAGTCGAAGCTGGTACCATCTGCATCAATTGTGCGACGATGGTCGGGCCCCAGGTCCCATCAGGGGGATTTAAGAGCAGTGGGATTGGCCGAGAGCTAGGCCAATATGCTCTACGTGGCTATGCCGAATCACGTACAATATGGATCAAGTGAGTTTCATCTTTCAGGCTCTATATAATAGAAGAGAGATACTAATACAAAGCTTAGCATGAGTTACTGAACAGCGGTATACAATAATATAAACTTAGCACTCCTATATGTGGAGTGGTAATATATTATAATTAAAAGAAGATCCGAATTAATATTTATTAAGAAAGTCGTACATACCGATAATATATTACTTAGTCTTTACGCCTTATTAAGGGGTAGTAATCAAATCTTTGTACTATGTATTTTCAATTCAACCTATAAGCAGCGATCTTAGAATTATACACAACTTGCTTCAACTAATGCACGAGGTTTTAGATTCTAAATGAGTTGGATAATTTAATACTAAAACTTTTAGATTTTACTAATCTGTAAATACAAGGTAATATCTTTGAAGCTTGCACTTAGTATATCTAACCAATCGTAAATGGACTAATTTCAATGCGCCTCGCCTTTGTATACTCATCATAGTCTACAGGTTAGCCCCGCTCTCATGTTTGCCTTAAATTCAACTTGCACATTAACGGTGGCTTATCCCAGACCAGAAAAGTTTTCTGACCTTTAATCCATTCCCTGCTCTCAGGACACAACTCGATATCAAATTTCCATAACAACCTCGCTAGAATGGTGCGCATCTCATTGTAGGCCAAGTTCCTTCCCAGGCAGGCCCCAGGCCCTACAAGAAAAGACTGGAACGAAGTGCGGGCGTCATTGAAAAAGGGAGACCCAGAATCTTTGGATGCGGGTTCAAGCCAGCGTTCCGGATGAAAGCGGTCACCTTCAAAAAAAGACTCTGGACAGTGACTAGCTGCAAGACGAGACACGCCTACGCCCATCTATAGTTTAGACACACGTTAGCATCAGTTGGATATTCTACAGATGGACTGGGAAATTTTTATGAAAAACTTACTCCGCCCGGGACTTGATACCCAGCAATCTCGGTGATTCCAGGAGGAGTCAATCTTTGACTCAGGAATGGCGCTGGTGGGTAGAGGCGCAGCGCCTCATCCAAGCATGCGATCATGTATGTGAGTCGGGATGGCGTATTGGTAAAGTTGATATCACTCTCTGCCTTGAAAGCACTTCGTACTTCTTCGGTGACCTAAAAAAATGTTCAATACCTGGACATGCAGATCTTCGGAACGTAATGACTCGTAGGAACGTACCTTGCGCAGAGCATCTGGGTAGGTGCAGAGCAAATATGTAACACCCGAAAGCAGAGTCGCTGTGGTCTCGGAGCCAGCCATGATGAGGGTACTCGCAGTTCTTATAATCTCTCCCTCTGTCATGGATTGTTCCACTTCTTCATCTTTATGTTTCAGAGCATATGAGATGAAGTCCTTTCGCTCCTCCATAGTACCTTGGGCGAGACGTTTCAGTACGGTCTTGCGACTATAATCCTTGTGGATCATTCTAGACTTTCGCAATTCTGACGATGCAATGAGTCCAATAATCAACTTGCTGCCTGGGTAAGATGCAAAAGAGCGGATCACATTAAATGTGCGAATATTGTTGAATACGGAGGAGACCCATGGGTGATACTCTCCGTTACTCAACGAGAAAAAGGACTCGCCAAAGGCTAGATCACTGATGATGTCGAAGGTAGTGAAGTTATACCATTTCACCATATCAACTTTTGCGCCACTCGTGGCAAGATCTGTAAGCTTGTTCATCAGCAGATCAATGTAGCCAGTGATCAAGCCTTCCTGCTCTCGGAGTGCCTTTTCGGAAAATGCATGAGAAAACTGACGGCGAATTCGAGCATGATCGGCATGTGTAGAGTTGATGATATCTGCCGGCGTATCAGGCTTATCGTTCACAAATGCAAACCGCGGCCATTTTGCCAGATAGTTGGGGTGTGCGTAGATGTCTTTCCACGCTCTCTCGTCTCTAAATGATAATTCATCTGGGGATATGCGCACAACAGGCCCATATTTCTCATGAAGCTCACACAGTGTGTTATCAATCTCTCCAGTCGCGCAGGTAAAGTCTTTAAAGACATGGAACGCGGACCAGAGTTTAGGACCAGGAAACTTGCTAGCTGGGTGAAGGTAGGCATTGTAGAATCCAGTTCCTAGAGAGAAAGTGAGGAGCTAGATACATGACTCGAGATCAGCTAAATCAATTATAGTCTGAGAGAGAGTCAACGACTTACACATGCTACCGCGGCGCCACAAAGGTAGAGAGAAAAATTGATGAAGGCGAGGGCGCTCTCCAACATGACGAAACGATGATTCTACAAATGAGACTGCTGTGAACAACAACAAAAGACGATTTTAAAAAAATTCCAGCGCAGTGTCTACAATAGTCTTCGGCCTCTAGGTAAGTGAATACTGGGCCTGTATATCGGCGAGTAGACCGGCCGACTCGGATGGATGGACCGAAGGATCACCGGAATTGTTCAAGCGATCACCCGTCCTCGCTTAAAATTATAATCGAATGAGTTTTAAATGGTATGATGGCTCAGGGAGCATCTCAATTTGGATGAAGTAGAAGATTTTAAATATACAATATTGATGATGGCTACTTCTACTAAGATGGAAAATGATGCGCGCCATAAGCACGTAAAGCCCCTTTTCACTGGTCCAATCTTCCAGCCGCAGCGTACACTCAAAGTTATCGTGACCGGCGCAGGCGCATCGGGCTTACTCCTTGCCTACAAACTACAGCGTCACTTTGGTGATTTGGAACTGACGGTCTTGGAGAAGAACCCGGAGGTCTCAGGGACCTGGTATGAAAATGTAAGTGTGACTGAAACATACAACGCACTCTCGTAGTTGTAATCCATTGCTTATACAATAATAGACATATCCCGGTTGCGCATGCGACGTTCCGTCTCACTGTGAGTTAAATTGGCCTAAGTGACTAAATTTTTGTTCACGGTTTGCTTTAGGTTATTGTTGGTCTTTTGAGCCCAAGACAGACTGGTCTGCAAACTACGCTGGCTCCTCAGAGATTCACCGATACTTCAAAGACTTCTGCACTCGCCATAATCTGCAGCAGTACATCAAATTTGAGCATCAAGTCATTCGTGCTGACTGGTCAGTGGAAAATGCTCAATGGAATGTTGGCGTCAAAGACCTGCGCTCGAATACGCAACACTTGATCTCAGCCCATGTGTTCATAAATGCGACAGGTATTCTCAACCACTGGGAGTGGCCAAGTATACCGGGTCTCCAGGCTTACAAGGGCAAACTCCTACATAGCGCATCATGGGACAAGACGGTTGACTTGTCTGGCAAGAGGGTCGGACTGATCGGCAACGGGTAAGAAGCTCCTCTGAGATCATCGCCTTTCAGTCATTGACATGAGTCAGGTCTTCTGGCATACAGATTCTACCTGCGGTCAAGTCTAAGGTTGACAAACTCTATCATTTTATACGCCAGCCTACATGGATAGCGCCACCGGTCGGCGAGGAATATAGAAAATATACGAGCGAGGACATGCATCATTTTGCATCTGACCCCCAAGCCCATCTCGAGATGCGACAGCAGATCGAGCGTAGAATGAATGGAACTTTTGAAACATTCCATAAAGGATCCTTGATGCAGGACAATGCACGCCAGCATGTGCGATCCTCGATGTTGACGAAGTTAGACGGTCATCAGCTCTCCAACCACTTGCTACCCAGCTTTGCTTTTGGGTGCCGTAGGCCCACGCCAGGTACAGGGTATCTGGAAGCGCTGATGGATGATAAGGTTGAGACAGTTATAGGCAATATTGACCGGATATCAGAGGAAGCGGTTATCACTGAAATGGGAGTCACGTATGAAGTCGATGTGCTCATCTGTGCCACTGGCTTCAACACCACTTATAAGCCTCGATTTCCAATCGTGGGGGCATCTGATCAAAGTCTCAGTGATGCTTGGCAAGTTGAAATCAATGCTTATCTCGGCCTTACAGCTCCCGACTACCCAAACTTCTTTATGACTTTAGGGCCCAACTGTCCCGTGGGAAATGGTCCGGTCTTGATTGCTATTGAGCACCAGGTCGATTACATGATGCAGATGCTGTCGAAATTCCAGAAGGAAAACATCCGCTCATTTAGCGTGAGACAAGAGCCCACGAAAGCCTTTAATAGTTGGAAAGATGAATTCATGCAATATACGGTCTGGTCAGAAGACTGTAAGAGCTGGTACAAAGCCGGGTCAAAGAGTGGTCGAATCGTAGCTCTATGGCCCGGCTCGACGTTGCATTATCTCGAAACCATCAAGACACCGCGCTATGAAGACTGGGCATGGGAATATCAGAGAGATACGAATCCATGGGCATTTCTGGGCAACGGACACAGCACTGCTGAGAAGCGCCCTGGAGGAGATCTAGCATGGTATATTCGCTCCCACGATGATTCTTTGGTAGACCCCTGTTTGAATTCAGTGTAGTTAATAGTGTAAATAATACAAAATAAAGCAGTTTGGAGAGCGTTTAGATTGAACTATTAGTATATATAAAGGGTCACAAAATATACTAAGAGTAGTATATATAAATAGTTATATTGTAATGGGGCTGAACCCATGCCGGCTTTTTGTTTTCCGTTCCGGTGTCTCTCCTATATCTAGCAGTAGTTTAGCTACCTAATCAAATCATTCCCTTCTCTCTGTTTTATTCTCTTCCTTGGATAGTAGCTATAGTGGTGTTTTTTACTGTGCACTTTGACGGTACTGTGACGACTCGTACCGACTGCACCTGAGTCGTACACGTAGTTGCATATATAGCCATTGCATTTAGCCAGCCTGCATGCCACTTCGCTAAGGGCATCGCCAAGTAATGCCCTAGGTTCTTTGGTTCTATATAAGGTCTCTCTTCTTGTACATAGCTTAGTTCTGTAGTTCAATATTCTGAGGCCATTCAGCACTTTCATCAGTAGTTTCGTCACAGTTAATCTATTTACTAATACTTTATAATACTATAAATATGTTTTTCGATATTATAATGAATTTTATTAATAATACAAAATAGACTCTCTAAAGCTTCCCGACCCTAGAATATATAAACAATTCTATTTTCGCTCACGGGTTTAGTGGCTAATTATCTGATCTAGGTGTAACAATGGTTTTTCCCGGAGCTTCCATTCTACTTTTAAAGACATATCTGTGATTCTGAAGGAGCCTGTCCAAGTAGAAGCTGGCTTTCCTTGATCACTGGGCCATCTTATATCGTACATACAAAGTGTATATGCGAGTAGGACCTTCATCTCCGCTGTGACAAAAAATCGGCCCGGGCAAGCCGTCTTGCCATAGCTAAACAATAAGTAAAAGTACATTAGTTAAGTCTATTACAATTGTATCTGGTTTTAAAGACTTTCACACAGACTATACAGCTGCATATGGAGGTAGGAGTCTGACTTACCCAAAATGTGTGTGTTTGGGGGTACACTCTACAAACGAGTGCTTCTGTTCTTGACCAGGCTGAGTACGCATCTTGGAGAAGCGAAAGGCGTCAAACTCATGGGCTGTGGGGCCATACAGCTGCTCATCAAAATACATAGCATAATGGGGTACAGTGACTTTTGTTCCCTGGGTGATTGTACTGCCGTCGCTTAAACCATAGTCTTCCAAGGCCATTCGCTCTAGAGAACCTGCAAGAGTGCCTGCGGGTTAGATTGTAATTTCCGACTAACTTCTCAAATATGATTGACTTGCCTGCGAGAAATGGGTGCCATCTCGCGCTCTCCTTTAAAAAGCTGTCCAACTTGACCATCTTAGTGAGTCCTTGCTTTGTCCACTGGCCCTCTTGGCCCATTACAGACACAATCTCCTCCCGTAGCGCATCTTGGATCTCGGGGTGTATGGCTAGATCGTAGACTGCATCAAGATAGGTGGAACTACTGGTGTGGTTTGCAGAAACGCTGATGTGAATGATGCGGTAGATAAGCATGTCGATATTGAGTTTCTCCGGTGGCGTTATATCAAGAAGCCATTGTACTGAGATGGCCAATTGTTAGGTCGTGTTCCATTAGTTCCATAGGATGAAACTCACCTCCATCGTCTGATTTGGCAGCTTGGGCCTCCGTCTTAGATACTCGCTGCATGCTTCCAATCCGTTGCACAAATAAGGGTTCCAAATGCTTCTTCGCAAGCGCATTCTGATTTGCTATGCCGGTTTTCAAACGCAAAACGAGTGGCCTTAAAAACCTAGGATAAGGGCGTATTTGATGTGCGCCTCCAAACACGGTATAGGTGTAGTCGATAGACAGCTGGAGGAATTCATCATTTGCAGCCAGCTCTTTGCCATAGATTATCCTATTTGCTGTTCGTGTGACTACACGGCTGGCTATCGGCCACATAGGCAATGCGGTCCACTCTGAAGTACATCGAGTCAGATGTTGTTGAGATGAAGGTATGTTAATGATGTGGGGGTGTAGAAAAATACCTTTGGGGTTACCAATCTCTTTTGTAAAGGCTTCATGACATTCATCCACAATATAAGGCAAGATAGATCCTAGTATGATCAGTTGTAGTCACAATTTGGTCTCTAAAAGAATGGATACTGGATGAAGAATACCTAAGTTGTGTGTAAATTGTCTCCGAATTACGTTGAACTCATACCAGTCATGATGGAGGGTACTGTGAAGTGTATATTTAACTTGCAAGGTTTCGTTGTTCACAGCCATTGCAGATAGTACACTCGTAGGAGCAGTACGGATTTCTTCAATGAAGGCCGGAGCCGCCACAAACACCAAACCCTCAGATGTCCTCATGAGGAAGTTTTGACCTTTCTTCGAGTACTTTTTAAACCAATTAGACTCCATTTATAACACGACATCTGAGTTGACATAGGGCCGACCTAGAAGTCGGGCACCAAGGAAGAAGATTTAGTTCAGCATACCTGATTGTAACCTTGTTGTACGACCTGTGAGCCATTCTTCTCAAATGACTCAATATCAGCTGCGTCTCCCAGCTTGCCCTTGAGCTCTGAGATTCTCAAGATGGGCACATTCGGCGGAACCCTGGGACCGCGACTGGAAAGCTTGAAGATGACATATATTAGAAGTGTAGATAGCAATCCCAGAGGGTACAGCAAGCCCAACTCGTCGACGATAACCATAGCGAATAGCGTTGCGGAGGCTCTGAACCAAAGGCGAGCGCGCAAGAGGGGAGAGAAAAAGTTTCGGGAGAGTATGCATGACGGTGGGGTGACCTTCAACTAATTAATGTATAAGCTGTCATAATTTCATGGAATGTAGGTCATGACTTCCGATTGCTGTGCAGATCCGCATCGGTCCGTGGGATCATAACCGGATTGTTGACGAGGGATCGGTTACGGAACGGCACTACGATCCTTGATGTTACGAGTAACAATAAATCCAATGATGCCGTTAAAGGATCTCCTGCTTTTATTGATCTTTCTGCTCAATACGATATATTATCTTTCTAAAAACACCAACCTTCCAACGTTGAGGAGGAAGATCCAGACAGACTGTCACTGTACGGTTGCAACTGCAGATTTGAAGATGTTCGGGTTTCAGATCCTCGCGGCTTCCCCACTTGCTATTGGAGGCATTCTGGTGGGCTTGGTAAGTACAAGCTTTCTCCTCTTGGCCTTGCAATTTTACCATATAAATCACTAAACCAGAGAGGTAGCTGGCAGTATATAGCATTGGATGGATGGTCTATAACTTGTGGTTTCATCCACTGCGTAATTTCCCCGGCCCCTTCTGGGCTCGTTCAACCCGCATCTGGTATTGTCGTAAACTCTTGTCTGGAAGAGTTTCCTTTGACATTGGCGATACCCATGCCAAATATGGCGACGTGGTAAGGATCGGCCCCGACGAGTTGTCCTTTAACGATCCAGCCGCCTGGAATGACATCTATGGCTTCCGTCCTGGAAAAGGAGAAGTGATCAAAGACCCAACATTCTACAATGTGACTTCTTCGGGGAAGTTAAGCATTATTGGAGCCGACACCAAGCGTCACGGTGAATTGAGGCGGCTCATGGCTCATGGATACTCTGACCGGGCGTTAAGAGACGAGCTTCCTGTGATTATGAACTACGGCAACCTCTTCTTCAGCAAGCTTCGTGATTTGAGTATGGCCGGCGAGCCTGTTGATATGGTCAAATGGTATAATGTAAGTCATTTCATCACTTCTAAGCGGCGACCTGGTTGACGAGTATCTCTACAGTTTTTGACATTTGACGTTATTGGCGATCTTGCATTTGGCGAATCCTTTGACTGTCTCAAGAACTCCGAGTACCACGCTTGGATCAGCATCGTCTTTGATAATATCAAGTTGAGTGCCTATTTGCGCTGCACATTGTATTATCCCAAGATAATCAGACCGCTGTTGAAGCTATTTATCCCAAGCAATCTTACTACCCATCGGGCTGAGCATATGGAAATGACCAGAAAGAAAGCTCTCAATCGTCTACAGATGAAGTCTGAACGTGTTGACCTGTTGTCTCGGTTGGCAGCACCAGGAAGTGGGATTTCGGAAGGCGAATTTATATCCAACAGTGGAACTGTTATAGTAGCTGGTAGTGATACGACTGCCAATCTCCTAGCCGGTGTCACCCACTTTTTGTCTCAAAATAAGAGGTGCTATGATAAGCTGGCGAAGGAGGTCAGATCTGCATTCAAGTCAGAAGAGGAGATCACCTTGGCGGCTGTCAACAAGCTCGAATACCTCACGGCATGCTTATCAGAAGCCTTGAGGCGTTATCCTCCCACACCTGCTCATCTGCCACGAAGAACTAACATGGACGATTATCTGGCTGGTCGTTTCGTGCCCAAAGAAGTATGTAATTTCCCCATGTTACCTTTCGGATTCGGGCCTGACATTCACCCCCTTACCAGACAACCGTCTCCATTTCTCACGTCGTCATGTATCACACAGAAAAGTACTTTCACCGCCCACAAGAGTTTATTCCTGAACGCTGGCTTGGAGACCCCGAGTTTGCAAATGACAACAAGCAGGCCTTCCAGCCTTTCAGCTTCGGACCACGTGCATGTATTGGCCGCAAGTAAGTGACATCTGTTCGAGGAAATAGAAGAGATGAGATGCTGATCAAGTGCACTACAAGTCTTGCCTTCATCGAGATGCGATTGACCATCACCCGACTATTCTGGAATTTTGACTTTGAAGCTGTGCCCGGAAATGAGAACTGGAACATGCAAAAGATCTATCTCGGTTGGCAAAAGGTTCCCCTGCCTATCAAGCTACATCTTAGAAATACTGCGTAGGTCCATCCACGGTGACCCAGGCAATCTTACTCCAGACTGAGACCGGTGGGTGGTATCTTGTTCAAGGTGTACTGAAGTCGTAGCTTCGATTTCCACCAGAATATCAAACCAGAATATCAAACCAGATGATACATTTCTAAGAATTCTTAATGCAAATTAAATAAACGTGACATGGGTACTTTCCAGACAACTATATATCTATCAGTAAATGTAGGGATGAATAAGCATAATAAGAAAGCAAGTTACGATCTGGTCCGTCCCATTCGCAATTCAGGTACGTCCGTCGATATTGCCGAATGGGCCTACCCCATTGGTCAATATTACCTGAAGTACGAATAGGCGGGCCGGCTCGTCAATCTGGTAGGTGGATGGGGCGGACATTGAATATTGACGAATAAGCCAACTGATATTTGAAGATTCGCGCATAGTTAGGGCAGTATATTAGGGCCAATACATCTTCAAATCTGTCAACCATGTCATCTGTAGTTATACCTGCTTCAAGAAGTAGTTGTAGGCCATTTCTCCTCAGCCTGCCTTCCAGCCTACCACTCAACCCCCCAACTATCTCTCCTTTCCAGCCCCAAATCGACAGCTCTTATTGAGCTGAAAACTGTCATAATATATCCTCAAACTGACAGTCAACAGCGGCCAGCAACTAAACCGGTATCACTACTATATAAGGGTATTGATGAACCGGCCGGTCCACTCGCACTTCAGGTAATATTGACCAATGAGACTACCCCATTCGGTAATTTTGATGGATGGGCCTGGAGTGCGAATGGGGTGGACCACACGTTAGTTGTCCTTGAAATTAACCAGACAAAAATTCACATATCCAAACTCCTATCACGAAATAGTCATGATGGGAAACATTTAGAAGGGAGACCCGATTGATATCAACAGATTCTTGCTAGTTATATCCGCGATGGTAGATTGAAACTACACTCAAGCGGTTATGACACCTTAATTCTGAGCATCTTAATGTTGAGTTCTCAATACCAACCGGGAAACGCTATCACGGAGTCATTAGGGGCACATCTATTATGCCTAGCTTTTGTTGTACCAACAAATTTTGACAGGACCGTTAATCGGTCCGCCTCCTCCTTACCCTCAGCTTTGCCGTAGGATTACTCAAGAACTCTAAACCATTAATCCAGGGTTTTGGCACATCACCCCCACTACAGTCGAAGTCATAATTCATCAGAATACAACTGAGCATAATCTTCACCTCGGTTGCAGCCAGAAAGCGCCCAGGACAAGCATGCACACCATGGCCGAATCCTAGGTGCTCTGGACTCGTGGTCACGAGTTGGCACCGAGCTTCTTGACTTGGGTCCTTTCTCATATTATAAAAACGATAGCCATCCCACTTATCGTGGTTTGGGTAGTATTTGTCATCCCACATGCGCTGCATGGACGAGAATACGAAAGAGCCCTTTGGTATGACGAGTCCATTGGGTAGAGTGACTTCCTCCGTTGCGTATCGACCTGTGGTAGCTATCATCGTGTTATTTAGGATCTTTAAAAGCAGCCTCAAGGGTGACCTACCTCCGCTGGCCGGTTTGAGGCGCTGAGTCTCTTTGATTACGCTGTCAAGAAGCTTCAAATTCTGCACCGCACTCTTGCCCCATCCGTGTTCTCTGAATACTTCTTCGATCTCTCTCCGTAATGGTTCGATGATCTTGGGGTTGGCCACCAGATCCAAGATGGTCTGAGAAAGGAGATCTGTGGTGGTGTGTATAGCTGTAACACAGACTCCCAATTGAATGATGACTGGGTCATATGGTTCGCCTTTAGCCACTTCATGAGTCCAGACAACGGCATTGTTAGGCATATCAGCAAGGCCTTGCTTTGCCAACTCGAATGTCTTGAGGTGTTCTTCTAGAGTTGGCCCTAACAAGCGGCGAGTACTTGCTACTTGTTGACGAAGAGCCTTGCAGTCCTTCAAAAACCACTGGGCAACTCTTGCGATTACCACAGGGTAGCTGCGAAGAGTCCGCGCACACTGAAACGTATTAACGGCGTAGTCGACGACAGTCTTTAGCCACTTGGAATTCTGACAGAGCTCAGGTCCTAGAAATATGCGTGTTGTCATTCGTGATACAACACTCAGAATAGTAGGCATTAATGATATTTCATGCCATTCTAAAGCGAAGCCATCAGCATATTTTTCTTTTTTCGCGGAAAGATGAATATTACCGCTCTCTAAACCCCAGTGATCCGCCAAAGCACTGTTTGCCTCGGCAGCGAGATCGCTAGTCATCTTGGCTAATTATAAAATGTCATTATGTGCCTGTCATGTTATTGCCATCAAGACTGTTCTTACTCAAGTTTTGGTTGAGTTTAGACCTCATCATCGTGAGGAATAGCTTCTGGGAAGGAGAAGCCGCCAGAATTGATCTAGACCCTTCGAATCCGCGGAAGGAAAACTTGATAAATGCCTCTAGAGGCTCCGTAGTGGTAAAACGAGCATCCGTGTTGACCAGATGAGTGTATTGGGGCGGGATCACAATCTGCCGTGCACTCTCTCCAACGATCTGGAAACCCTCAGGATACTGTTTATCCAATTAGCCCAGCCCTTAAGTCCACAAGTGAATACCCAAGGTCTCCTCGCCTTCTTGATCCCATCCGCCAGAATCTGCACATAATTTTGTGCTAACCGTTTCCTCGCCTTGCCATCAAACCACTCTCCAGGCCGCTTATCTACCAGTGGTATGCGAGACAGCTTTATTGCACGAGTCCAGATTGGGAGAAAAAATCGAGTGATGAGGAAGACGATGGCAAGCAGTGCCACGGTAAAAAATGGCCTCTCGTACATTGGTGTTACCATATCGGCCATCTTGATCGAGCTAAGGCTGCAGCTGAGTATTCCGGTGTTTCGAGCTTTGAAGTATGTGAGAGGATGTACATCATCTATTACCTCTGGTATCACCCATACCAATACCTATGCTAATCAAACCCGATGTCTTTCTTTCCTGCTAATCTAAATTTCCCTACTCGGATCCTTGAAACATTTCGCGACCGACGGATCAAAACACATCGGATCCCCGTGCCCGGTTCTGTAGGTCGTCGCTGAGATAGACAGTAAGTCGCTCCTATCACGAGAGCTAGGCCGTGCCTAATGGTTATTACGGCGTTTCTGGCGGTGAGAAAGAGCCATTTGGAATTTTAATTTTTGGAGGAGAGTTTTGGGAGGATTGCGACGACTTATCGGGAGCCGATAAGATACCATAACCAAACCCTAACTATAGCCAAACCCCAAACATGTAAGTAGATATACATATATATAACAAATCCTGCAGAAAATAATTACTAAGATCAGCAGCAGCTTCCACTATTATATTCATAACTAGTTTTCAAGACAAGAAAGGAATCACTTCAACAGTTTCGTCGAAATGGATTACGCAAATCTAAGCGAGGCGCTTGAGCAGCTGGCCAAGAACGAAAACCCCGTGGCCAACATCAAAGATGACGCCGCTCGTGCGCGTCTTACTGTCGCTGCCAGAGCTGTATCCTTGAAGCTCGAGATGCCTTTCGAGACCTACTTTCGTCTCATCTTCACCGAGATGTCGACGGGCTTCGCCCTAGCCGGTGCAGAATTGGGACTCTGGAAAACCATTGCCGCAAAGTCCCCCAACACTGTTTCGACCTCTGAGCTGGCAAAGGAATTAGGCATGCTTGAGTCGACTCTGGGCAGACTCTTGCGCTTTGCTGCATCACAATATGTCATTGATGAGGTTGCTGAGGATACCTTCCGCGCCAACAATATCACGCGTCACTATACTGCACCTCGTGCTGATTCCGTCTTATTCCTCGCGTAGGTCCCCCAAATTACCCCACCAATAAGTACTCACGGCTGGCCGGCTGGCTGGCTGACTTTCAAATCCTTTCTGACCGTGAGATGATAGAAACTCCAAGGCTGTCAGGGTTGGTACCGCGCTACCAGAGTTTTTCACCAGCCACAAGATGGATGAGATGGACTATGCTCGTCCATTGCCATGGAATTTGGCCAACAATACTAAACTTGCTGTCTGGGAGTGGTTGGCCGAGAATCCACGCGAGCAAGGTGCATTCAACGACTTCATGTTTGTCCAGGCAACTGGCCTGGCCGGATTCGCCGAGAAGTTCCCCCTTGAGAAGTACCTCGATGTGGATGACCAGACCGACCGCATACAGTTCGTCGATGTTGGCGGTGGAAGTGGACACATCTCCCGAGCAGTTTTGGAGAAGTTTCCCTCTCTGCGTGGCAAGATTGCCGTTGAGGATCGAGAGGATGCTGGCACCGTGACTCGTGCCGACTTTGCCAAAGAGGGGCTGCAGAGAATCCCGTATGACTTCTTCACGGAGCAGCCCTTGAAAGGTGCTAAGGCTTATTACATGCGCAACATCCTTCACAACTGGCCTACGGACAAGTGTAAGATCATCTTGGAGCGGGTGCGCGAGGCTCTGGCACCAGACAGCGTCATCTTGGTTGATGATATCGTGGTCCCACTCAAAGAAGCCCACTGGTACACAACACATATGGACTTGATGATGCTGACCAACTTGGGCGCGGTTGAGCGGACGGAGAAGCAATTCGAAGAGCTGTTCGACTCTGTGGGCCTCAAGCTGGAGAAGCTGGTTAGATATAATTCTTTTGGGCCCGCTATTCAGGCTGTCATCCGCAAGTGATGAGTCGTTGAGGCCTTCCGACTCGAAAGGCAATAGTGGAAATAGTGCAAACAAGAGCAGTTTAGAGGGGGTTTATATTGAACTATCAGTACGTACAAAGAGTCACAAAACGTACTAGGTATAATACGTGCAAATGGCCGTGTATAGGCAGTACACGATTTGAACGCCAAGAAATAGATTTTGAAGATATACTCTTAAATTAGGCCTACTATTATACTAGATCTAAGTTAAATTACCCTAAATAACCTCTAAGAAGAACTTATATAACCCTATAACACTCTAGTCTAATGCAAGTAGTATACTGCTAGTCTGTATAGTTTTTGAAGATATAAAACTTTTTATACTATCCGTTTCAATAATATAAACTGTACAGGATCCACTATTACACTAGCGCAAACGCTGGGCGTGCACTATTGCATAGGTGCACTATTGCCTATACTGCTTCCGAGTTGAAGAACTTGGATGACCTGTCCAATGAAATTCTAAGAAATATAATATTAGTAGTAGAATTAAGACGTGTTCTCGCTGCGCGTACAGATCGCCTAAGTGATGAGGCCTGCTAGGCCAATACAGGCCCAACAGGCCTGAAGGGTACAATATAGGCCTGAAGGAGGCAATATAGATCTGAAGGAGGAGGCAATGTTGGAATAGGCCTATATATAGGCTATATACCAACATCGTGGCGATGTCTGAAGGGCTATAAATAAGGGGCCCTTTACCACTGTAAAATAGAGCAGAACAGTTGAACCAAGCACAAGTAATCCTAAGTTACTATTCTTACTTTTACTATTAAGTCCATACTAAGCCTACAGGCACTATTATACATGTCAACCTGCTGTACCCTGAAATACTAAGGCCCTGTATTATAAATTAAAAGTTAAAACTGCTGACTACTAGGTATATCTTAACCAGTTTAATGAAGCCCACCGAAGACAGATTGAGATATCAAGGCAAAAATCTAACTACTTGCACCAAACCCTGAGTTTGGATAAGAAAATATAAAACACTATGTATAAATATTGGCATTGATTAGGTTATCAGAGGCTACGCGGCCATGCATACTTTGTTTTGCCGCCTCAGAACTTCAAGCTAGGAGGATTATATGATACTCCGATCTTTTCTTGTGAGAATGAGCTCCACAGCCGTCTCCACTGCCCACGTGATCGATAAATGAGGGTATTCCCAGATCGATGAATGATCCACAAACGCCGATTTTCTATTTGTAAGCTACAGAATATGCTAGAAATATTGATTTGCTACAGCATGAGGATATAAACCCTCAAGCTGCCGTGTAGCTAGTTCAGCAGATAAAGAGATCAGTTCAATCAAGTTTTATCATCTCCAATGCCATTGCTCTAGCTTTTCACATTCCTCTTGATTTTTACCTTTTCTCAAGAAAAATAATTCTATCAAAATCTATCATATAAACTTGTTGCTCTATTGAAGGCTATTCTAAAAAGAAAAACGCTAAGATATGCGATAACCATTGGCGTACTCATCAAGCAAGGCTACCTAACTAACCCTCAAAATGCTTTACTTCTCGGTCCATCTATTTTCTATTCAGCGCCATATGACTTTTCACTAATGACCCTGCTACAAGCGCGGAGCAGAGACTCAACTCGCCCGCCAGCACACCTGCAGCCACGATGCGGGCCAGTTCTTGGGCATTGCCACCAGGATTTTTCTGGTTTGCGCCACGCACACCAAGCAGGTCTAGCATAGTGCTCTGCGCTTCGAGAACGGTACCACCACCCACTGTGCCTACTTCGATGGACGGCATAGATACAGAGATTTGCAAATCACCATTAACACTAAGGAGGTGTAAGATGCAATTAGCAAAGTGCCAGCCATATGATATCTTAACTCTAACTTCGGTTGATTCGGGGTGGAGTGAAATGAGTGGAACTTACTTTCGCATTGTTGTCAAACAACTGCTGCTCCCTACAACCTGTGCAATATCCTGCCCGGTGGCAAGAAACATAGACGACACAATATTAGCGGCGTGGGCATTGAAACCACCAATTGATCCAGCCATGCAGCTGCCGATGAGATTCTTGCTCGTGTTGAGATCAACCATGCTATCGACGTCAGTTTTCAGAACCTTTCTTAGTACTTGAGCGGAGATCGTCGCCTGTGCTACAACACTCTTCCCTCGCCCGTCAATCCAATTTACAGCTGCGGCTTTCTTATCCGTGCAGTAATTCCCAGAAATCGAAACTATACTCATGTCATGGAAGCCAGCGTCAATTATGACAGCAAGAGCACGCTCTACTCCTTTAGAGATCATGTTCATCCCCATAGCGTCGCCTGTTCTAGCCTTGAAGCGGATATACAAGTCAGACCCGGCAATGGCACACTTGATACTTTGAAGTCTCCCAAAGCGACTAGTTGAGTTGAAAGCTTTCTCGACTGCTTGCAGACCGATTTCTGAGTCAAGCCAGATCTTAGCAGCAGCAGCTCTCTCAAGATTGGGAAATCGTACACAAGGTCCTCGTGTCATACCGTCGTCTAGGAGGATAGAAGTGATGCCTCCACTCATGTTGATAGCGGTACATCCACGATTCGTGCTAGCAACCAGTGCTCCTTCGGTAGTTGCCATAGGGAGGAACACTGGTCTGCCATCAAGATCCAGAGGCCCAGCAACGCCCACCGGCACCGGCAGGTACCCGATCACATTCTCGCAGCATGCTCCCATCACTTTCTGATAGTCGTAGCCTTTGAATGGCAATCCTGATACTACGAAGTTGCTGGAATTCTTGTGGAGTTTACCCGACACGATACGGCGCCTTATCTCCACGGCCCGTGTAGCATTACCTAGCTGAGCTTCGAGACTGTAGAGACGGATTTGATTCTCCACACCTAAATGGACAATCTCGCCGTCGGATTTGTTGGAAATTTCAGTGACCTGCGCGGGCGGTGGTGTGTTTTTTTTGAGCGATTCGTTCTGCTGCAGTTTTTCCTCATTGATCCTAGCCTTGACTAGCATGCTTCTGGACTTCAGACATTGAACTTGGGTGGGCTGCGAAACTTCTAGTTTTGGTGCTAGAGGCCAGGAAATTGAGCACCAACGTACAATCACCGCACTCAAGAGAGCCAATGCTACATTGTACAATGCTACCCAGGACCCGCTTTGAGATGAAGACGGTTTAGCGGTCCCCGTGACCAGGTCACCCTGATTTGTTCCATGCTCACTGATGAATTTTATATCTCCATGAGGCTTCTGCTGCTGTTGTCGCTGGAGGTTCTTGGGCTGGGTGCCAGGACAATCAAATAGAAAACCGCCCTGAGATTACAGCAAACAAAGTTAGTCGTCATCATCTCATCATCACTACGGAAATGAAAGAGTGAATATTGCAAGGAAGTTGATCAAAGTTTACTTACCTGTGTGCTTTGTTCAAGGCCGCTCTCCCGCAGGGAGAAATAAGCAGACGCATCTTCGTGGGTTACCTTCACCAAAATCTGCATGTTTGCTTGCACCTGTTTCTCCTCCTTTAGACATGCTCTTGAGGCAATGTCTCTAGCCTGTTCCATAAAGACATATTTTTCCAGGCTTGTCTCTGACATGGGAGCTGCTTTGTGAGATCTATGGTACCGTAATTAGTCATGTTCATCATCTCTCTGCATGTACAAAATGAAAACAACAGTAAACTAACCCATTGTGACCCAGAGTTTCTGCCATTATGCCCTCTTGAGCCCGAACTCCTCGGTCATTTGGGATGACCATTTGCAACTCAAGGACACGCACATGATTGAAGGGTTGATAATTGAGACCATGATGACCGATGTGGCTTGACGTGATTGCATGCGTTTGCAGCCAGATCAAGAAGTGTATTGTGCACAGAGCAACAACTATGCGATAGTCACGCAGTTCATGAATGGAGCCAGCCAGCAGTTTCCGGATCCCATGATTGGTATTCTTATACCATCGCTGTAATTGTATACTAGGCATCCGGCCACAGTTCGACATAGCGTGGCCATCGAACATATCGTCTAGAATATTGAGATCTATCATCTTATTTTATTCGTTTCTCTGTCTTTGGAATAAACACCAACTCTATGCGTTGGATTCTGGGCAATGTTGTAAGTGGATGTACATGACTAGGTGCTGTCACATGTGAAAATCAAAAAACAAAAGGCAGATTTGAAGTCCTCTATTCGCCGAGACGAACGAGCCAAATTCTATCGCCGGAGGGGGTGAGAAGGATCAAAAAGTGCGATGGATCCGAGGCGGGGCCATGATTGATTTTATCCGTCATTCTCCGATCCGATCTCTTCTAGTCACCGATCACTGATGCATACCCAAGAGGAAGGAATCAGAGTGTCTATCGGCAGACGGGATGAGAAGGATCAAAGATAAGGAGAGGAGGGATCCGAGGGCATGGAGATGGTGGATTTTTCCCTCACTCCCTCATCCGAACCCTTTTAGTTATATCCACAATAACCACTATTGTAGCGTAGAATACCGAGACAACAAGTCTGAGGTATTAGTAGGAAATTTAACTGATGTATAATTTGTATTGCCTCTAAACTGCAAAGTTGAAGTTTTTTGAAGTTTTTACGAAGAGTAGAGTTTTTCCTTTTCGCCCTGTACAGAGGTACGTACCTCCGTAGGGATTCAACGCTAATTTCTTGGCAAGAGAGTTGGGTAGAAAATCAGTCACGGTTCACGTGATTTTTCTGTCGCTTTTCTGACCAATAAGCGGGGGGAATCGAGAGGTCAGTTGAGACGCCTGTACAGGGGAAGCTCCTGCCAGCTGTTATACATCCAATGACTCCACTGTACATTCAACGACTTCAAAACCGATCTTTTCTCATTAATGTTAAAATCTCTAAAATATACATTTGATGAAAAATTGACTTAATACATTGAATAGGAAGGGAAGCACGTGTGATTAATATATGGGCTAGTGACATACTTCGCATGCTCAATCAATTAGTTACTTGCCTTAGCTTTCCCTGTGGATACTATGTAGTATCTTTTTCTATCTCAACCAATCATTCGACAGATTGAATGTCTTTCTGCTATTTCATTGGCTAAAAAAAATAAGGGTCTACTACAGGGACTACACTTATTTATCCTTGCAACCAAGTACAGCCGTCAGCAGAATGCAGATTTTTTTACCACTACCCCCGCCCACTTTTTGAGCTCACCCCTCGATTTCCACCACTTATTCCGAGTTTTCAATGCTCAGACCAGCTGTACTCCACATTATAGTACACTTCTTGGCAACCGTCAAAACTTCCAAGTTTAAAATCTGATATCATGATTCAGCTTAGTTAGAAGAGTAATTGTATACGTATTTTGGTAATATTAAAATCTTCAATCAATGTTATGTACTGATTAATATCAAAATTCTTAGAAATCCTTAAGTATGGCTTAGAAGTGTAGCTGCATAGAAAGGAGATATAATATAGTAATTGAGGCAAAAGGACAATATACTAAGTACTAGATTACACCAGGTTTTTTTTAATTGAAACTAGACTATAAGACTACTCTTAATCCCCGATTTGCATTTAAAATATTGTATAGTTGATTTTGAATTAAATGTAGAAGTGGGTGGTTAATCTTTTAATCTTCTTGATTTCTAAACTTATGTAAGGTTACTGTATAAGTAGGCTATTGACATACTAGTGCTTTTTGAAGTGTTGATGCATTGGGTTCCTTCGGTGGTACTTTGGGTGCTTTTGGGTCGTTCCTTTGCTTGGATTAGTCTTCTTTCGACAACGAAGTAGGATTCGAAGCTTTAGACTTGGCAGATCTGCTGAGGGGCGTAGGAGTAGGTGGTGGTGCAGGGGCATCATGTGGAATACGTGGATTCTCCGCAAATACTACATACATAGTATGTACAACACGTCGGCGATCTTTTTTAGCTGGTGGATCATCTCTAGATGGATTTTGAGCGTTCAGCTTGCGTCTATTTCTCAGTTGCATAATAACGAATCATATAAATTACTCAGTATATCGAATAAGTGGTTGTGGAGTTAATTGCATTTTAGTAATTTTCAAAGATATATTAAATGGAAGAGTGAGCGCGATTTTCAAGCTAGTTATGCATGCTTACAGTTGTACTACGGCACTAGCGCCCCCTACCACGGCACTAACCCACCCATGGCACAGCACTAACATACTTAGCCGCTGTACGTAAGCCCGCTGTACGTAAGCCCGCTGTATGTAAGCCCACTGTAACTTTACCTCCGTAATCTTAAACTTCACTCATGGGTAGGTGACTTTATTTGCATGTGTTCACAGATAAGAAAGGTAAGGTGAGGGGTATTATTCAGCCAGAGACGAAACAGTTTGGGGAGCATCACCGAAGACTATGCCAGTTTGGCCACGAGCAGAGCCTTCGAGATAATATCTCACCGCGACAGGAGCACCAACGAGCCGAGGGACGGGATTGGGTGTTTGGCGGGTTTCTATCTAGCATTTATAGAGAGCACCACACCACGTCCTTGTCTCGTCTCAACCTTCCACTAGCTTATCTTCTTCTGCCCTTCTCGACTCATCGCTAGTTCCTTTTCTCGGTAACTTTGGGTAAGAAAATAGGGTCAAATATACCTCGCCTCGCCCGGTTAAAGAATCATGGCTCCATTCCGGTCACAGCCCCAGTCGCCCTCACAAGCATTAGACGAGGACTGGCATAAGCGATATGACGACTACGAGGAAGAGGAGGAGGAGGAGGAGGATGATAGAGACAGCAGGTCGAGAGAGGGTAGCGACCGAGGGAGAGAAGAGGAAGCATTCTATGGGCCAGGTCCAGGTCGGGCGAGACATAGGTAAGCAAGCGGGCCTCTATCCATCTCCATCCCAAGGAGAAGGAGATGAAGAAGCCTCACTGAGACATGACTAACATGCGCCGAAAGAAACCATGATGGCGGAGGCCGCATCATCAAGACGCACGATGACACCCGTCGCGCGCGGGCGTGTGAGGCGTGTCGATGTTCCAAGGTTCGCTGTGAACAGCCGGATCCAGGTCGACCGTGTCGACGCTGTGCAAAGGCGCGACGAGTCTGTGTGCCATCCATACCTGGTAAACAACAACACCGACGCCATGGCAGTAAACCGCCAATCAATGAACAGTTGATGGAGTTGGGGGGCAAGATCGACCATCTCATCACCGCCCTGCAGCAGGGGGAGGGGAGGGGCGGCGACGGTGGCCCGGCCAAGACCGCGACCGCGACGCCGATCTTGGAGGAACAAGCAAGGAAGGGGACTGTAGCGGGACCTTGCGATCTTCCTCCTCCTTGTACGATGTCCGGATTGGCCACGCCATCGACGTGTAAGTCTCTTCTTTCACTAACCCGGTCCCGGAGGATTCGTGGAGACGGGAGTGATGGCCGCTAGCTAACACAACTGAGGAGGATCAGATGCAGATGTCTCTGTCCCTGACCAGCACAGTGCCAATGCCATCTACAGCCTTACCGAGACGGGCATTGCGCAGATCATCAGCATGCGCACCGCCGATGCCATCATTGACCGGTACCGCACCGAGTTGATGCCGCAATTCCCCGCCGTGCCGCTGCGAGATGCCACGATGACGATGCCTGGCCCGTCAAAGGGCGGTGCATGCGCATCGGATGTCCTCGTCAGGCTCGCTATACTGGCGGCAGCGGCATCGGGTGGTGTCTGCGACCCGGATACACAGGAGCGGTTGAGGCGACTCCAGAATCAGGTCCTCGACGAGTGCGTTCAACAAGAAACCAATTACAGCATCGAACTCGTTCAGGCCCTCATCATCTCGGCGGTCTGGCATACCCCCACCCCCTCGGCAACCGGATCCGGGGAGGGACAAGGCCAGGTCGTGGTCGCGGTCGATTTACAACCGCTCGGTCAAGCACTGGCCAATATTGCTGTGAAGACAGGCCTGGATAAGAAGAGGTCAACGAAAAGATTCTCAGATGGCAGCATCCTCTGCACCACGCGGAGACGGCAGGATTCATCAGCGTCGCCAACTGCGCAACTCGAAGATCTTGAGGCGAGACGCATCTGGCTGGCGTGCTATTATGTCTGCTCAAAGTAAGCGGTTAGCCCCACCCCTCAAGGAGCTCGAGGAGGAGGAGAAGGCTGAGAAGCAGAGACAGATGAAGGGCGAGAGAGAACAATCAATCGAAAGTCTTTGCTAACCCTCGGTGATAATTAGTATCACTATGCCCTGGCAACAGCCGAGCCTTTTATGCTGGAACCAATACATGGATGAGTGTATTCAAGTGCTCGAAAGCTCATCTCTGGCCCTGCCATCAGATCAACAGTTCTGTAGACAAGTCCGTCTACAACGGGCCACCGATGAACGTTCTCGTGAAATGCTTGTCAGTCATTTCTTTAGACGTAGCCCAGCCTATAAACTTGATGCAGTCGAGTTCCTCGACAGCTGCTTCAATCCACAGCTTACGACTCTAGATGATTCCTCGTTACGTGATGCAGGCGACGGTACTATCCCTGCTCCAGCCTCTTACCTCTTCAGTTCTACAGTAGCTAAGTTGTTATGATAGGAATCACACGAATATTACATCACTCGTCGGTCCTCTACCTCTACGAGGTCGCTATCACCATTAACCGGGAGGCAGAGAGTACAGGCTCCAACTTCCTGGATTCTCGAGGTGTAGTAATACCTCATAAGCAAAGCCATCCAGCAACGACATCACCGACAATCTCTGCACTTCTGTCGGAAGCCATTAAACCCGCACTGCAAGTCATCTCCATCTTCACCTCACTCGACACGCGTGCGATCCAAGCCATGCCCACCATGTTCCTCATCCGTATCCTACATGCTATCACCGTCCTGGTTCATTTTAGCACGAGCATGGAACGCAAGGGAAGCTATGGGTCAGACACTCTCGAGATAGATGTCGGAAGAACACAGATAGTACTGAATGAAATGATAGATATCATGACAAATAGCTGTTCAGATTGGCCCGCAGTCAAGCTGGCAAAGGTCTTGATTCAGCTTCAGAAAATGTTACAACAGAATTCGATCAAGTCTGGATTGGAGAGCGGCCTTTTGTGTTACGACCCCTCAGTCACAGAGAAGGATCGAATTGCGCAGTCATCGGCCTCAGCATTCCTTGAACACTCGACTTCCTCGCCATATAGGAACCGGATACAGCCGCGGCCCGACCTCGAGCTCGTGGACGTGAGCGCCGAGAGGCATGGGACATTGTTCGATAAACCAGGCTTCTGGGAAGATTTGTCAATTAAGGCTTCAAACCAAGGGAAGACTTCGGTGTGGGATTCTGACAACGTAGAAATGACAGATGCGCCGAACGTACAGCAATCTGCAGCGGTTTGGGATGGGAACTTTTTCAGTGACAATGACGATGCACTTGGCATGGGATTATTCTCACAAACCGATGACTTCACCGATGTTGATCCAATTGATGGGTTCAACATCAACTCTTAAGAATGATCAATGGTTTCGATGTCATATTAATATGATATGATTGGAATTCGAAATAATTAGCTAGAGGATCAGATGCAGGCTCGAGCTGATGATATTGAGTACCAAGCCTCAGCCACGTCTTATACATGCTCTCTCTACGAACCACATTTAGAAATACATAATCTTAGAATACGCTGTAATTTTAAGGTTGCGCTCTGGGCCTAGGACGCTAAAATTCTCATGACCTTTTCAATCTTCTGCTATTGGAGTGAGTATCGAGCTCGGTATTATCACGTGTTATATTTTCTTTTATCGAGACCAGTTCAAAACACTTAGCCTGTTGTAATTGTTGATCTCAGCATTTGCTCCTTTTTGGAATTATCAACACTCGTTATAATGAATATATGTGAATGAACTATAAAAGAGACGCTATAAGACCTCCAAGTTATATTCAATCGGTTCATAATTATGTAAATTGCATATTTACATTCCAGCTCACAAGAAGGCAGGCTTAGGCAGCAACTTCAATATCCGCTTAATAGTTATGAAGCAACAGTAGAAATTTATATGGAAATATCGTGATTTTTGATGTTTATTACATATTAGATGCTCTAGAGAAAATTCAAAACTTCTCTAGTTTTATTATTACGCTTTATGAATAGGTAGGCTTATATGATTTAAATGGCAGTTCGATGATTTTATCTAAATGATCTTTTGGGAGGTCATATACGCGATTAATCCTCTCCGATATTGTCCCCCCTTGAACAAAGGCTAATTGTTTCTGTGTCTTACCATCTAAGAATTTAACCTTTATTCATGGAGGGAGATAGTACTATCTATGAGTTATATTAACTCTGAAATTGCGCATTGCGTTGCGCTGTGACAGGGATTCAATGTCACGTCGCGGTCGACAGATAGAATCACATAGAAGCCGATACTAGGACGTAGGGTTTATTGCTGAGAACTTCAAAGTAGGGAGTCGCTTGGGGTCTGTCTGTACAATGAACAATTGTATTGCGATGGTAACTAAGTAATGGAAGCTCTATATACTAAGGAAACTATCCAGCTTATATAGACCTTCGTTCTCATCAGTCCCATCAGTCCCATCATAGTAGGACCTTATGGGAGTGGTGGGATGTCACATGAAGTAGTACTAGGGGTTATCCTATGACCAGTTTAAGGCTTTGAGCCTATGGTCCCCTAATCCCCGTGACCTGGTTGTAACAAATTTACCACGATATAAGCTACAGAGTTCTGGTGCCGGCTCCCTGAATATAAAGATCTTCCTTTACCTTTCACTGAGGATAAAACTTGGTCAGAAGGATGGCTTACAGGTTTTAAAAGACGTACAGGTATGAAGGAACGCCGTCGACATGGAGAAACAGCTAGTGCAGAGATCACAACAGAGGTACAAAAGTATATGGAGTTTATTCGAAGTGTTGTTGTTGGATATAGGGTTGAGAATACATATAATTGTGATGAGACAGGCTACTTCTGAAAGGCAAAACCTGATAGGAGTCTTTCTACATTCGAATCGGCTGGTACAAAGTCAGATAAAAATCGAATCACTGCTCTTTTTACTATGAACGCAAGTGGAGCCGATAAGCTTTCTATATGGTTTGTGGGTAAAGCGAAACGTTCTAAGTGCTTCCAAGTAGAGGGTGTCTATAATCACGATAAGTTGGGTGCAAAGTGGAGGTCGAATAAGAAAGCACGGGTCAACAATTTATATTCTCAGAATACATTCCATGGTTCGGCAATCGTATGTGAGCACAGAACAGGAAAGTTCTACTTCTTATGGACAACTTTGGGGCTCATGAGCTTGCTGTAGAGCTTCTATAATCATCTGTATATCTTCGTAATACCCGCATCGAGCGGTTACCTCCTAATTCGACTTAGCATTATCAACCTCTGGATCAAGGTATCATAGAAAACTGGAAGTCGAACTTTAAGGCTTGATGTTCAGCCTTCCACTATCTCTAATTGCTGGGCAAGATCTCAGTGTATCGATTATGGTGCAATTCCTGCTCCTTGTACCGATTTTTAGCAAGATTCCTAGACTGAATTAGATCAACTGAAAGAGCTTTTAAACCGTCCTCATTCTCAATAAAAGAGTGTATATCTCTGCACCTTGCCTCCGTTACAGAGGCTGGAGGAACCGGGGACAAACCACGTGTAGCACGCCACGTGCAGAGGCACATGCACGGGCTTACTCCCTGTATATAGGCTCTTTCCTCTCTTGAACTTCCTTGCTTTCTTACTTGGTTGTTTGTTCAGCAAAGCAGTATTCACTTGACTCTCGTATTCATCACAGTAAGTGGCGGCTCAATCCGTACGTTTACATTTCTTACAGATCCAATCTGCAATTATCAGAATAGGAAAAAAGCAGTCGAAAGAATCGTCACAAGCACATGGTTATGCACCCCTCGACTATACATATTCCTCCACCTAGACAGCTTGCACAAGTCAGCAATGCGCACTCAAGAGAAAGCCTCGAGAATAAAAGATAATATAAGATGCTTGCTCAGACGATGTCGGTTAAAAGTGATCAAAGCTAACGTGTAGCAGTCACATCGGCAAAATAAATATTTTCTTCCTGGAAGCGGAAGATGAGAGATGATACAGAGAAGAAGATAGGAAAACATACCGATGCTAATGATGTGGATTTTCTTCTACTTCTGGGAGGGTATCAAACACCTTTTTATAGAAAGGTTTAGCCACTAACCCGCAGCCAAACCTTTATCTATCGATGCTCATTGCTTATGGAACGATTTGGTATACTCATTAATACTCATTCTGAGCCTACTACATTGCCGGTCCCAAGTCTCTTAGGTGGGACCAACACGGGTGGTCAATAACGAGGGCTATGCTATTCCCGATTTACGCCTGTATTCCTCCTTTGGGTTCAGCAGTCAGGTTGCACCTATATTACCCCTCTGTGTTCCAACCAGTTGCTCCGCGTAGGTGTACGGTGGCACTATGCGATGCGATACAATGTAATCATGCAACATTTGAATTCCTGCCACTATAGCCTACGAGTAGGCTACTTGTCGAGTAGGCTACTTGTCGAGTAGGCTACTTGTCGAGTGGGCTACTTGCAGCCTACTTGGTAGATCAGTACGCAAGTCCCGGGTTAATGAACCAAGTATTTTAGTAAATTCATATGCCATTGGAAATTCCCAGGTCCATTTCTTGAAGCTCGTCAATATAAGCAAGATGCGATGTCAGCAATACAACCATAAGCGTAACTAGTTTTACAATTACAGTATTTTTGAACCACCACCCACTTTTTGTGCACTCTCCTCTGTTTAGTCATCACCGATTTTATTAATAAACCTAGTAGCTTTTGAGTATTGTACTTTGATATGTCTCTCAATTGCATAGCAATATTGAGTAATATGAAGTTCTAATAATATTGAACCAGTACTTATTGAGTTATTCGTATTTTAATTATCATTAATATTATCTAAATAGAAAGGGGTGCACAAAAAGCGGGCAGTGGTTCAAAAATAATTGTAAAGCTACATAGTAGTTGCGCTTATGGTTGTAATATTGTGGGCCCGTTTCTCCGAGCCGCGAATGGTTTATCCGCGCCTTGAATCGGGTCATGGCGCTCAAGACCGTTCCACCTTGTTTAAATCAATCAGTCACCTATCGGTACGACACAGCACGGCAGCTGGTGGGGGAACTTTGAAAAAAAAAAAAAAAAAAAAAAAAAAAAAAAAAAAAAAAAAAAAAAAAAAAA
>JANHAD010000145.1:0-83181 GCA_026226035.1 Clarireedia monteithiana
ATTACAACTTATATTATATATATATATAAATATTATAACTTATATTATATATATACTATAACTTGTAATATATAGATATTACTAAGCTTCTAAGTTTCTAAATAGATATCATTATTATATAGTAATAATAAAGACTAAGATCAGATAATTTTAATTTAGTTAATTATATAGAACTAAGTATTTTACTCGATTTAAACCTTTTACTCTGAAACTTATTTAAACTTATAAATAATAATTAGAAAGCTTAGTTTCAAAAGATTAAATCAATTAATTATCTTTATTATTATTATATATACCTAATTATCATCTAATTATAATATTTAATAAATCTAACTATAAGTTAGATAATCACTTTTTATAATATTATCCTTTTTTTTAATATTATATAATCCTTTCTATAATAATCTTTATATTATAAATTATAAAGATATAATTAATTTTAAAAACCTTTTTAAGAGTGAGTACTTCTAAGTAGTCTTTAAAATATATAGTTTTATATAATCTAAATATAATTAATATACTTATTAATTATTTATCTAAAGTTCTATTATAATTAATCGCAGTTATTAAATTTATAATCTTTGAATATTTATAATATATATAATATTTAAATATATATATATAAAATTAGTATAATAATAAATATATAATATTTAAATATATATATAATATAATTATATATCACTTTTATTATTAATTAATAAAAAGAAATTAATATTATAAATTATAAATTAATTAATATTATAAAAAAATTAATATTAGAATAAAAATTATATATTAATAAACTTGTAAATTAAAAATATAATAATTTATTTTAATAAAAATTAAAGATTTAACAATTAATTTCAATAAAAAGGATTAAATAATTATTTAAATTAAATATAAAGTTTTAATTTATATATTAAAAAAATATTTTAAAGAAATATAATTAAAAGTATTTTAAAAAAAATTTATTATTTAATTTTTATAAAAAAGTTTTTCTAACTATTAATTAAATTAGATTATTATATTAAGAATATTTATTTTTTAAATTATATAAACAAAACTCTGTAACCTTTAATTCAAATCAAGTGGAGATCTTTTAGCTATATTATATAACTTATCAAAAATCAATCAAGTTTATTGTTTATATTAAATGTTCTACCAAGTTGCTAAGTGATATCCTAGTTCGCCTATAACAATACGATATTACTCTTCAGAGCGTTGGTTCTTGACAAACTCCTCGATAGTCTTCTCAAAAGGCTCGGGCTCTCTTCTTAGAATCTCTCCCAATGTTGTGGTCACGCCAGCTGCCTCTCCAGCACGAATGGCTTCCCAAGCAGTGTCCAACGTGTTTGCCATTTCCTCAGTTCCGAAGTACGCCTTGATCTGTCGCTGATTTTTGTACTCCTCGAGGCTGACTTCTTGGATGTTGATGTTCTTGCCTGTTGCTCGCGAGAGAACCTCGACGGTCTCGGCCCATGTCCAGGACTTCGGGCCAGACAAGGTAACAATCTTGTTAGTGTATTCAAATGTTGATGGAGATTTCGCATATGAAGCGATCAGGCGTGCAGTCGCTTCTCCCAGTTCATCTTTCCTGACCCAGCTAACACCAGGCCCGTTTGCATCCTGCGGAATTCTGATCGTGGACGGTGGGTTCTTCAAGTCGAGAAACGCAGCATAAACCGGAAATGACTCGCTGTAAAGTCCTTCGCGAATACTCGTCCATGAGAGTCCTGAGTTGGTACGAGTAAGTTCTTTTAGGTGCGCTTCACTATCGAGATGCGCTGCCATGACTTCTGCCTTCGCAGATTCTGCATTGATTGATGCGAAGGCCAGAGAAGAATAGAAGATATGCTTGACTCCAGCTTTTTGCGCCGCATCGAGCGCTTTAGTTTGAACTTTGGTCCTGTATAGGTGGACGGAGCTGGGGTAGGATATCAAGAAGAGGACATCGACCCCGGCAAAGACAGCTTCAAGCTCTTCAGCGCTGGATTCATAAGAAGCCTGGCGAACAGTGACCCCGTTTTCGATATATTTTTTGGGCACTTTCTCCGGATATCGGTTGATGAGCGTGACTTGATTGTTGGGAACTTGAGATAGAACATTGGTATATGTGCTGGTGCCAAGCGCCCCAGAAGCGGGGAAGATTCCGACGCGCATCATGCTTGAAAGGCAGATGTGAGCTTTGATTTGTGTTGGTGTTGCTTGGCCTTTATCGACTTATGTTGAGTTCATGGTATCACCAAGTGTGAAATAGAGGGTCAACTAGCATTTTTATCTTGAAAGCCCGTGGAGCTCATCTGACTAATCCAACTGCTCGATATGATGTGATGTTTGGAGGCGAAACCACCACTATATTTGGCTGATAAATCAATGATCAGTAATCACAACGGAGAGGCCGAGAAAATAGTGTCGATCTGTTTTACTACTGCAAATGCCGAGCATCCGTGATCATGCCGAGCATCCGTGATCATGCCAAGCTGTACTATCGTTACCAAGAGATTTTGAAGATCTGACCGTGTCAAGGGTAGGATGATTAGCCAAGAGGGTGAGCAGTCATATCCCCACGACAGCTTAGGTAGATAGTAAATCTAGTAAAACTATATATTCTTTATATATTCGTTTACTTATTAATATTCGCTTATATTTACTAATATATATACTAGTATAAAAAGAGTCTTTATTAGGGCTACCTACTGTTGAGTATATTTCTCGACTCACTCGAAAAGAGTATAGAGTTTCTCAATATAGATCGACGACTTTTCTAAGTTTGATAGTGATGCCTTTGACTTAGAGCATCTATCTGTGGCAGGAGAAGGATAGGGACCTGCTAAGCTTGCCGACAAAGATTAGGGCGATCTCCCGGCGCAACAATAATCCTACTTCCTCCGACGACAAGCATAGTTTTGCAAAAAATATTAGCACAGTTGGCTTGCCTTCTGATGCGTCGATGAAAGATATGGTGGAGTGCTAAGTGGTAGACTAGGTATAGCAACCGACAGGTCGTCGTGATTAACTCAATGGAAGCAGGAAGCGTAAGCGGAACGCTGGAGACTACAAGGACACGCAACTATGAAAATAGTGAGGACTCCGACCTTGCGGAAAAGAAAAGTGTTTTCGTGAACGAAGTTTGCTGTAGTTTCAGGAGAAGCAAATTAGAGGGTTCAATGCGAACAGGTTTTAAAAGAGCATAGATTATTTACTGTCTTTCCACTCTCTTTTCTTTGTTTCAAAAAAGATTGAACGTCAACTACGCTGTTCCCCAGGGATGTACCACTACTGAAGTCACCGGTTTACCATCTCTATACAAGTCTAACCCCTCTTCGATTGCAGGAAGATTGAAGCCTTCGATTACTTTATACTTCCCAATGGCCAAATCTCCATTTGCAACCCAGCTTGGCAAGCTTTCCCAAAAGGCTTTAGTAAGAGGCTGCATGAATGAAGATATGCCAATAATCATTGTTGCTTCAACATTGAGCTTTCTCTCGGCAATAGTCTTCTTTGCCTCATCAACAGGGTGAAGTCCAAGTAAGATGCCAGGCTTTTCCCGGGAGAGTAGGGAAAGAGCCATATCATGTTCCCAAGATACGCAGTCATATATTTTGCTCAAGCCTTCAGATCCAACGATCTCTATGATCTGTGCTCGGATTTCAGAGGAGGTCTGATGACGATCAATGACATGTGTCGCACCGAGCTCTTTGAGTGTAGAAGTGTTAGTCGCAGATGCAATGGTCAGGATCTTCCCAAGTCCGATAAGTTTGCCGTACTGTGTAGCAATCTTGCCAACATTTGAACCACCACCAATAACAAGGATGGTCTCGCTTTTCGGGTCCCATTCTGCTTCTTTCTTAGAGCCAGGCATCGGAAACCCAAATCCCTTCTCGTTGAAAAGTGCCGAGAATGAAGTGGTTGCATTCACAGGAATCGAAGCCATCTGGTCGAAATCATATCCAGTAGGGATCTTGGCACTGCACTCGGCGTCAAGAAGAGCATATTGCTGCAGTCCACTCTCATCTGGGACTGGCTGACTGGAGACCCAAGTCCAAAGACCTCATCGCCTGAAGTGAAAGTCTCGACGGCGGAGCCGATTGAAACAACTGTGCCAGCGATGTTGGTGCCGAGGATGAAGGGAAGGTTAGTACCGAAAAATAGACCTTTATCGCGTCCATAAGTGTTATGAGGGAGGACTGCAACGTATTAGCTGGGTAAAGCAGGGGTGAAGAGGGGGGAGTACGCATGGTCGACTGAACTCTGATCAGTATTTGGTGCGGTTTTGGAGTGGGGACATCGCGAGTGCCTATGACGAGGGGTTTTCCGATTTCCTGGACGAAGACTGCTGTTTATATTTTGGGGAGTGACATTGTGTTGATCGAGTTGGGATATTATGCTTTGATTCTGAGTATGATTTTTAGTTGAATCTTCAAAAGGGTTCTTATAAGGATAGAATCATTGAAACACAAAGGCCTCAAAAGGTAGAGGCTGATTAATGATAAAATATATGGAATGGAATGGAATGGAATGAATAAGCTAATTATCATCTGGCTTATAATTATAAGCCTTTGTTATCTTCAAGCTTATCCTTTCGATTCGCAAACTGATCTAAATCTATTTACTTCGTAGTAGGCGGAATAAAAGTTAATATATATACTCTAGTTATTTGTTAAAATTAAGAATTATTATATAATCTTGATAATTTGATTTAATAAAACTACTTTTATTAATAAAATCTATTATAATAAATTTAAATTTTATTTAAATAATTACTATAATATATATTTTAATTTATATTATATTTAATATTATATTTATTATATAATATTAATTATTATTATTAAAATATATATTATTTAATAATCTAATAATAAGAAGTTAAATTTAAATTAAATAATATTAAATTTAATTTAATATAATATAAACTTATCCTTTCTTCTTAATTTTTATATAAATTTTAAAATAATAATATTTTAATTTTATTAAACTATTAATTATTAATATCTTGAAATTATATATAAAATATTTATTTATTATAATTTAGATTTATTAAATTAAAAGAAATTTATAATAATAATATTTTATTTAAATATTTAAAAAGTATTATTCTTAATAAAAATATAATTTTTAAAGTTTTTCACTTTTATATATAAACTTTTAATAGAATTAATTAATATTCTTATTTAATATATAATTTAATTAAATATATATTTTTTTAAAATTAATTATTAGAACTTTAAATTATTATAAAATAAATTATAAATATTATATATAGTTAATAATAAAAAAATTAGAAAATATAAAGAAGTTTAATATTATTATTATTAAAAAGTTTAATTTTCAATTATATAAATATTAGTTTATATATAGTTTTAAAGAATAACTTTAATTATTTTAATTAAAATTTAATTAAAAAAAATTTAATTAATTTATTTAGAATTATAATTAAATATAAATAATTATTATCTTTTATATAAAAATTATAAAAATTATAATATAATTTCGTAATTAGAAAAATTAAAATAATTTATATAATTAATATTAAATTTATATATAATATATAATTCTAAATATTATATATAACTTTTATTTATTATATAATATTATTTTAATATATATTTGAATTTAAATATATTAATATTAATATTTAATTTTATTAAAATATTTTAAAAGTAAAATTATTTTTAAATAAAAAATTATTTTAATTATTTATTAATATTTTATTAATAAATAAGAAGAAATTCTAATAAATTAAATTAAAAAATTAATAATTTATTTTTTTACTTTAATAAATTATATAATAAAAAACTTTATAAAAGAGATTATAAAGAAGAAATTAAATAAGAATTAAATAATAAAATTTATAAAAAAGTATTTTAATTATATTAAAGTTAATATTTTTATAATATTAATAATTTATATAGTTGTGACGATCCGGACAGTTTAAACTACAAATATCAGCGATTCGCACACGTTACACTCACTTTATCACCTGATATTTCAGGATACTACTCTAAGTATATTTAGTATATATATACTTTAAGTATATAATCCAGATAGCTTCTATATATATATAAGTTTTTAAAGCTCTTTAACTTTTTTAACTCTCTAGTTATTGATTCTAAGAATAATATAATCTTCTTATATAATATATTATTATATTATTAATAACTTATTTAATCTTTTCGATTAACTAGTAGTTATTTAAATAATATTTTACTAATAATCCTCTTTATTTAAGAAACTACTAAGTTATAAAGAGAAGGTTTATTTTACTAAAAAGTAATAAGAGTATTTATATTTTTAGTTATTTATTTTATCTACTTTTATATTTACTTACTTTTATTATTATTTCTTCTAACTGATTTTTTCGCTAATATATCTTCTTTTTATAATATTGAACTTACTATATTTAAGAAGAGTATTAAGACTTTTTAATAATAGTCTTCTATATTCAATATAATTCTCTTTGTTAGAAAAGCTGCTTTTAACTAACTTGAGAATCGTGATAATAACTTAGTAAATAAGTTTGTAAATAATATTCTTATAAGTTCTTATATTAATATAGAAAGTAGAAGAAAAGAGAAAGGAAAAGAAATAGATTTTTAATCTTCTTAATTAAAAGATTAAGAATTTTTATTAGTATTTTTAAGTAATAATATTATAATATTAACTAAATTAATTATTAAATTATAAAAATAGTCAAAGTTATAATAAATATAATTTACTAAACTAATCTCTATTTAAATCTCTTCTAATACTACTTTTAATATTACTATTATTTTTTATTTGACCTTTTCTTTATAAAAACGATAATTATAAAACTAATTAATCTCTATTATTAAATACTAAACTTCTATTTTTCGATTTAGAAGATTATCTACTAAAGTAAATATTACTTCTAATCTATTTATTAAAGAAGTTACTAAGTTAGTTGAATTATCTTTATATATACAACTTACTTATAAACTTTCTTCTTTTAATTAATACTCGGAATATCTCTTTTAAGTTACTAATCTTATTAATAAGTTTATTAATAGTTTTAATATTCTTTTATTTCTTTAAAAATATATAATTCTCAGTTAGCTAATTATATATATTTACTTTAATAAATACTAAGTTTATAAATATATAAACGATTAAGTTGAAAATACTACTTTGAATTATCTAGAAAGATTATTCTTATAAAAGTCTTTCTTATTTATTAAGTAGTTAATTAAAGAGTTATATACTTTGTTTTATAATAACTTCGAAGCTATTTAAGTTGAAGTTAAATATTAAATATTATATATAATAATTTTAAATTCTTTGTCTTTATTTAAGAAATTCTATTAATAACTTTATATTTTAATATTAATTAGATTAGTCTCTGAATAGATAATTTATAGAGATTTACTTTATAAACTTATTAATTATTATTAGAATCAGATTAAAAATATCTAATATTAGATTACTACTTTAAAAGAGTTAGTCTGATATCTTAATTTTATAGAATAAAAAGATAATACTAAAAAGTTATTAGAACTATTGAGATCTACTTCTTTTATAATATTTGTTTTTTTATATTATCTTATTAAAACTCTGATCAAATCTAATTAAGAAGTTATTATTAATTAAGCTAACTACTTTTTTTTAAATTATAAAACTGACTTTACTTATATACTTTTATTAAAATCAGTTAATTTTATTTTTATAAGAATATCCTTTTACTTTATATTAAAAAACTAAACCTTTACTTTTTAAAATAGAGTTTAGAATAATCTTTTTTTTAAAGATACTACTAATTACTTTTATAGTAATATCTTTTATTATATTAATATAATTAATATTGATTTTTTCAAATAAAAAGAAAAATACTTTAATATACTAGATAAGTAAGAATAAAAGAATAAGTATAAAGTTGAGGTTATTATTATTACTTGTATTATTAACAATTAAATAAAAAATTATATTTAATAAAAAACTTTTTATTAAATAAAATAAAAGATATAAGATATTTGGATTTAACGAAACTACTTAGTAGAAAGTATATAATATTTTTTTATATATTATCAAGAAATTAATATTTATTCTAAACTAAAACTTTTATTAACTTTAAAGTAAATAACTTTACTTTTATCGATATTATATTTTTTAAGATACTTAACTTGATTTAAAAGGTTGTAGTAAAGAAGTTAAAAACCTTTTTATTAGTTAAGAGTTATAATAGTAAATAAAATTAAGAAATCTTTTATTATATTTTTTTAAACTTATTAATTAATAGTTAATTATAAACTTATACTTTTTTTTTAATTACTCGCTTTATATACTTTTTAATTCTTAGAAGAAAATAGTTTTTTAAAAATCAAATTCTTTTTAATTATAATCAATATAAACTATATTAGTTTATAAGCTTACTTTTTAACTATACTTACTTTTAACTTGTAATATATATTTATATTAACTTTAATTCTTATAAGATAGACTTTGAATATTAGAAGGATATTAACTAGTAAGATTGTAAGTTAAATAAATATTAAAGAAGATAAACTAATACTTACTTAGCTATTTTAGCGACGAAAATATCAATGATACTATTATATAAAGAAGTAGAAGAAATTTCACTTTAAAAAGTTAAACTAATTTTTATTATAGTTATATTATAGTCCTCTAAACTTTATAAAATATTTATATAAGATCAAGCTTATATACTTAAGATAATAGAGATTTACTTTAAATAAGAATTGATAATAAACTAATTTTCTATTACTATTAGATATTCTAAACCTTTCTAGAAACTTTAAGCTAATTATCTAAAGTAATTAGTAAATTTATATATAATCTTAGAAGCTGTATTTTATATACTTTGTAATTATAATAATTAATATAAACTTAGTACTATTTTAATTTACAAGATCAACTAACTACTTAAAAAATAATAAATTGATAAAAATAATAAGAAAGCTATTTTTTTAATATTTAAACAACTTCGTTTTATTTTCTACTTTTAGTAAACTACTTTAATCTCTTTATTTGAGATTGATATCGAGCTTTTAATTTTTAATAAATATTTAAAATTCTTAGTTATATTCTTTAAATCTAAATTAAATACTTTACTATTTTACTAACCTTATAATTATAAAATTATTTTTAAAAAAGATATAGAAGATAAACTTTATTATAATCTATTATATAAGATATTGATTGAAGAACTAGAGATTATTAAATAATATCTTATTAAGAATCTAGTTAAAAGATTTATTAAACTAAGTTAAACTCTATTTACTACCTTGATCCTCTTTATAAAAAAGCTAAATAAATTATTATACTTCTATATTAATTTCTAGATATTTAATACTTTTATTTACAAAGATTACTACTCTCTCTTCTTTATTAATAAAACTTTTATTTAGATCTCTTATATAAAAATCTTTATTAAACTAGATATTAAATAAATATTTTATTATATTCGAATAGATTTAATTTTAAAAGAGTATATAATATTCTATATTTACTATAGTACTTATAAATATAAAGTTATATTCTTCGAATTAACTAATAGTTTTACAACTTATTAATAATATATAAATAATATTCTCTTTAACTATTTAGATATTTTTTATATTATATATCTCGATAATATTCTAATCTACTTTGAAGATATATTTAAATATTAGATCTATATTAAACTAATTTTATAATATCTCTAAGATATTAAATTATAAGTTAATTTTAAAAAATATAAATTTGATATTACTTATACTAAGTATTTAGAATTTATTATCTCAACTAATAATATAGAAGTAGATTTTAAGAAGGTTATTATAATATAATAATAAGTTTATTCGATAATAGTGAAAAGTATATAATCGTTTCTTAGATTTTATAATTTTTATAAATATTTTATTTGTGATTTCGGTATTATTATTAAACTTTTAATTAAATTAATTAAAGTTAATATCTCTTTCTACTTTAATAAAAGTTGTTAACTAGCTTTCGATATATTTAAATAAACATTAATAAGTATATTACTTTTTTAATATTATAACTACTCTCTTCTATATATATTAGAAACAGATATATCTAATAATATTATAGTAAATGTATTTTCATAGAAATATAATAATAACTAACTTCTTATAATATTTTTCTTAAAAATAATATAGTTAGTTGAATTGAATTATAAAGTATATAATAAAGAAATACTTATAATTATTAAATTATTCAGTAATTAGTAAGCTGAGTTTATATCAACCTTTTATTAAATCTATATTTATACTAACTATAAAGTTTTAGAATACTTTATAATTACTAAGTCTTTAAATATATAATAAGTTTAATAGATTAAATTTCTTATTGATTATAACTTTTTGATTATATATTATTTTAGTAAAGATAATCTTCTTGTAGATATATTAATATATAAAGTCGATAAACTATCTTTGTAAAATAAATAAAAGAAGTAAGATAGATTATAGCGACTATTATATAATAATCAAGTTAACTTAAAAATCTTCAACAAACTTTTAATCTTACTAACTAATATTGCTTTTTTCAATATTAATAATTCTTTTTTTTCTCTAATTCTTCTTATTAATTATCTCTTTAAAACTAATTATAACTCGAAAAGCTTATAAAGTTTAAAAGTCTAAACTGTTTATAATAACTTATATTTAACTTTTAAAGATAATTTAATTTTATATAATAACTATTTTATTATTTTTAATATCTAGAATCTCTGTATATTACTTATTTACAAGATATATAATTTAGTATTAATAGTATATCCCGATATTAAAAAGATTATTCTCTTACTTACTAAGCTCTATTATTAATATAAACTAGTTACTTTAGTATATACTTATATCTGCAACTATTATACTTATTATAGAAGTTTAGTTCTTTAAGATAAGATATTAAAATTACTTTACTTTTTACTAATTCTGATATATATTTGAGAATATATTATAATAAATTATTGTAGTTTTAATAAGAATAAATATAAGTTCGATAATATTCTAGTTATTATCAACTGTTTTAGTAAGTAAATAATTACTATATTATATTATAAGATAATTAATACTTGAGAATAAACTTAGTTATACCTTTAATATATCTACTAATATTATAGTCTATTTATAATAATACTATTTGATTATAGAACTTAATTTATATTTACTTTTTAAAAAAAGTTTAATAGTATTTTAAGAACTTAAATTAAACTTTTAACTATTAACTATTTATAAACTAATAGTTAGACTAAGATTTATAATTAATATTTATAAAAGAAACTTTAACTTTTTATTAATTACTATTAAAATAATTAGTCTAAGTTTCTTTTAATAATAGACTATATTTAGCTAATTTTATTATATATTTTTTTTAGCAATTTAAACTTATTTAAAATACTATATAGCTAAGAACTACAATATACTTAGATATAAAATAAAGTTGAATTAAGATTCTTAATAGATAACTTCAATATTACTAACACTTATATATATACTTATTATAACTTTGAAATATTGTAATATACTTACAAAATAATTGAGAAAATATAAGAATATATAACTTAAATTATAAATATATTATATTATTTAGTTAACTTTGATATTAGCGATTATATCTAATTAGATATAAGATATTTACTTATTTAACAGCTCTTAAAGAAGCTTGATTTTCTAATAAATAAATATTTCAAGATTCTCAAGAAAATTAGTTATTTTTTCAAGTTTAAACTATTTAAGATAATAAAAATATATTCTATATTCCTTACTAATAAACTAAGAAAAATATTAGATAATCTACTTTCTAGTTAAGTTAATAAACTTTTACTACTAATTAATATAACTAGTAAGAAAAAATAAAAAATAAAGAAAATCCTTATTTATTATAAATAATACTACTTTTTAGAATATTATATATAATAGTTAAATTATAATACTAACTTAATATAATATAAAATATCTAACTTTAAAACAACTTTGTATTTATTAAATATATTCTACTTAGAAAATCCTATTTTATCTAGTTCTTTAATATAATTTCTAGAATAACTATATTTATATTAAGTAAATAAAGATAATTACAAATATCTCAAAAGTAATTATCTAATAACTCTAATATAAAAATAGTAATTCTTCAAATAATTGAAGATATAACTAGTAGTAAATTTATAAAGAGTATCAACTTACTTTTTTTTTATATTTATTTAATCTTTTTATATTTAACTAATATTCTTATATTTATTTATTAACCTTCTTAATTAGAATTAATAAGATTAAAATATTTAAGAGTAAACTTTCTTAGAAAGGAAAGTAGTATAATAATCCAGATAGTTTAAATTGTAGATATTAGTGATTTGTATATATTATACTCACTTTATTACTTGATATTTCAGGATACTACTCTGAGTATACCTAGTATACATATACTTTAAATATATAATCTAAGTAGCTTCTATATATATATAAGCCTTTAAGGCCTTTCGACTCTTTTAACTCTCTAGTTGTTAATTCTAAAAATAATATAATCTTCTTATACAGTGTATTATTATAATAGTAAAATTAATTATATTATAAACTTTTAATATTTTTATAATTTAATTTAACTTTTTTAATTTATTATTATTATATTCTTAAAAATATAAAAGTTTTAATTAATATTTTATTATTATTTTTAAATTATATATATTATTAAAAAGTATAATATTAAATTTGAAAAGATATATAATTAAAATAAAAAAAATTTCTAATTAATATAAATTATTTAAAAAAAAGAATTATAATATAGAATATTTATAAAAAGAATAAAATAATAAAAATATAATAAAATAAATTGAAAAAAGTTTATTAATTTATTAATATATATATATATATTAATAATATTAGAATTCTACTTATTTTTATTTATTAAAAAATATTAAAAGATTTTTAAAATATTTAAATTAAAGAAATTAATTAATTAATAAAAAGTTATTTTAATATATTAAAAAAAAAATAGTTATTTTATAATTTAAAATTTAAATAATTTAAAAATATATTTTATTAATATATAAATAATAAAATATATTAATTGAAATCTTTATTAACTATAAATAATTATTTTAATTATTTTAATATAAAGTTTATTAATATATATAATATATAATTATTTAATTCTTTTTAAACTATATATTAAATTAGAATTTATATAATTTATTATATTTAAAATTTAATATAAAACTTTATATAATTTAAAAACTCTATATATATTTAAGAAGAAATAATATTTAAATTTAAATTTAAAAGTAATTAAAAAGTTTTATAAAGTTATTTTAATATTTAAAACTTCTTAAAATATTATAAAATACTAAGTTAAAAGCTTTGAGAAGATAATAAAAATTAAAAAGAAGAAGAAAGTTAAATTTAAATATTTTAATTTATTTAGTAAAGAGGATAATAATATTTAACTCTTTTTTTTTAATTGAATTATATAAGTTATAATAGTTTAAATATAAAAGGAAGTATTTATTAAAGTTGAAATAAATACTAAAGTAAAGACTAAAGTAAAGAAACAATTAGTGAAGAAAAAGAAGAAGATAGAAGTATAGAAGAAAGTAACTTAGAAGGATATCAAATATCAAATTAATATAGAAGTTAAAAGTGTTAAAAAGAATACTTCTAATACGCGAAAAGAGCTCTCTACTCTTGTTAAACTGCTATCTTATTATATTACGAAGGCAACTAAACAGTCTAAACAACAAACTAACTATATTGAAGCTGTATCGAAGGTAGTAGAGGTGGTGGAAGGTAATAATCAATCAACTAGAGTAATACGAAGTAGGCAAATCGCTCTTCTACAAAGGTATCGGGATTAATATTCTGAGTAGTCTAACTGTTAGATCTACATGTATTCTACTATAGTTTTTAGTTTTAATTGATTATCTTATATCTTCAATTATTGAGATTTATTTAATGGCGACGGTAAGGTAGTTAAAAAGCGTGCATTTGATGGGACCGTGCATTGAGTGGGGATATCGGTTACTATAGTAGCGTTGCTGTCACTGCGAATAGCAGGATAATAAGAGAGGGTGTTAAGCTGTCACTGTGAAAGAATCACCACACTTCTCATTTTGGCACTCTCACTGCAAGATATATACACAAATTTTTCCTTGTAACTTTTTTATAGAGATTTACTCCTAGCAAATATCTCAGTCAAGATGGCAACCGCATCGCTTGAAGCAGCCAATCTGTTCAATGTCAAAGGATTAGTAGCCGTCATCACAGGTGGAGGATCAGGTAAATTTTCTTTTCGGAACACATTACTCTACAGATTCAAGGAATAACAGTATTAACACAATCACAGGTCTTGGCCTCATGATGACACGTGCTCTCGCCTTGAACGACGCCCACAAAGTCTACATCATCGGCCGACGGCAATCCGTCCTCGAAGCCGCCTCAAAATCCGTCTCAACGAACAATATCATCCCCATCGTAGGTGATGTACTATCTAAAGACTCCTTCGCCTCTGCAGTATCCCAAATCACCTCCGACGTAGGCTACATCAACATATTCATCGCCAACTCTGGAATTGGTGGACCCCAAGCCGCACTCACTAACCCACTACCACCCAACTCGACCTTGCAAGATTTCGTCAAATCATGGAGCAGTGTCAGTATGGAAGAGTAGGAGAAGACATTTGAGTTGAATGTTTCTGCTGTGTGGTTTAGTATCATGGCGTTCTTGCCGTTGTTGGAGAAAGGGAATGAGAACGGTAATGTGGCGCAGAGGAGTCAGGTTCTGACTACGAGTAGTATCGCGGGTTTTAATAGAATGGCGCCCAGTGGATTTGCTTATGGGCAGAGTAAGGCTGCGACGACGCATTTGATGAAGCAGTTAGCTACGAATTTGGCGCCGTATAAGATTAGGTGTAACGTTCTCGCTCCTGGGTGTAAGTTTTGCAGATCTTTCTTTCCAAGTTCCTGGCTTCTGTTATGGCTATTCATTCAAACCTAACTTGTGCCTCGTAGTGTTCCCATCTGAAGCAGCAGCCCCACTTATTCGTGATAGCGTTTTTCCTATCGAGAAAATCCCACTGCAAAGACCTGGTACGGAAGAAGAGATGGGAGGGGCAATATTATTTTTGGCTAGTCAAGCTGGAGGATATTGTAATGGATGTGTTCTGTTGATAGACGGAGGAAGACTGAGTATGATACCTTCTACGTATTCAAGAGAAGTGAAATCATAATGAAAGTTCAATAAGTTGTTCAAGACTTGAAAGTGGTAATATGTTACGAAGTGACGAACATATAACTGTGGGGACCTTAGGCTCAGTGGTTAGGATAAGCTAATCACAGTAGAGCTCTATATCGGTAGTTGTATGATACTAAGGAGCAGATAGATCCTGAGCGCTCCTCGGGCTCCCAGAGAACTAAGGTCTATATAAGTAGTATATATTTCCTTAGTATATAGAGCTTTGTGCTCAACTCAAATAGTAATTCTATTATTTAGTTATTATTGCTTGGAACCTATTCTGTATTTAATCTCTTGCTTGTAAATCTTCAATATATAATATAAAACAACGAATAAAGATATAGTAATAAAGAAAGTAGATTTGTTATTAGTATATATAAGGGTATTCATAAATTTAGTATTTATATTGAGATTTACCTGTTTAATTGCGACTGACCAAGGCATATTTGCTAGATGATTTAATTGCAGTCCTATTTTCTAATTGTCTAATTCTTTACCTTGATTGTTTTGCTTTCAATGTTTGATTTGATTTTTGCTTGTTTGGATATGCGTATTGAGTAATGTGTTTTGAATTTTTGAGCGGAGCATTCCAATTTTCTTCTCTACCTGTCTACAGTTACTGCGCAAATGAAGCAACGAATGTGTTCCATACCAACGCATCCAAATCCTTCTTCGCTTCCTTCACGGCCGCACTCCCAAGTACTTTCTCTCTGGTCTAAATATCAAAGTCAGCCAACTGTTCTCAACCTACGCACCAAATTGAAAGAGAAATTACCTCACGACTCTCCCACCCTAACACACCAACCCACCTCTTCTGCTCCAGATTTAGACTCGTCCCTTGAATACTCTTCCCATTCCCATTCACACCACCCGCCTCTGCAACCGTACTAACAAACTTCTCCCACGCCCCCCTCGCCTCCACTACTTTCCCATCCTCCTCCCCAATCTTCACCTGCCACACCTCCGTCAACGCACTCCCAAACACCTCACTCGGCTCGAAATCCGTATTATATAGCTGTGGGACTGGCGGTGCAACAGAGTGAGGCTTCACGATGGATTTGAAGGTTTGGAAATTTGCTGATGCGACGAAGGTGTTGAGATGTGAGGCGTCTTCCCACTCTGTCGAAGCATCAGCATCAGACTATGTTCGAATTTGCGCGAGCGCTGAGAGGGGGGAAAGGGATGGCAGTAGGACGGGGACGGAGGTGATGACAGCAAGAGAAGAGGAAAGAGGAAGGGAGAAGGAAGAGGAAATGACGAACCAAGCCCAACACAAAGTCTAAAGTCCCCCGACACATCATTGCCATTCTCGAGGAGAATCTTCCCGAAATATTTGAACTTGGGAGGAGTGGCATATGTATCAAGGATATTAATGAGAAAGGGTGCGATTTCGGTGGTGAATGTCGCTTCCGTTACGGGATCTGTCTTCAATGTTGGGACGACGAACTCGGTGAAGGCCATTTTTGCTGTTGTTTTTAGTTGGGAAATTGAAGGATGAGAAATTGTATGTGAGATTGAAGAGCTTGGAATTGAACTTCTTATATATAATCTTCCCACATCCACTTTTTCTCTCCCGCCTCATACTACTTGGTAATCATTCAAACCCCCACGCCTCATACTAATCATTCAAACACCCAACGCCGAAACTCTATCGGGGAGACTTCCCACTATAGAGCCACAATTCGTCCCAAAAGAATTCATAGGTCACGTCATCTCTCAAGCAGAACCTGTCGCCATACAAATATGACCGACAAATGACCGAATGAGATTAAGACCTCATTTGGCATACACAGTAAGTGAACAGCGACAGATACAGGAGAGCGATACAGGAGGTGATTTGGGGCATGATTAGAAAAGCATAAATAAGGGCCTTGTGCCCTCAACAATAAGAATCAGCTACAATCCCTTGAATACATCTGAATGCACCATTGACGCGTGCATCTCAGACGTAAAGGGTGTAGCGACAGAACCTCAAGCCAAAACGGAAATTCGCTCACATCATACTTCGTACGTAAGGTATAAGATGAAAATAATGTTAGTTTCTCGTCTGTGCTAAAAAAGCCCCAAGATCCTAATTGATGAGTAATCAACCATCATCCCAAATCATCACAGCCACGGCTAACCTCGCACGCCTCGGTACAGTAACCAAAAATGGCTAAGTCTCTTCTGACCGAGCAACACTGTCACCACACTTCAGTGCGTATCCCTCCGCACAACCTCCACCACTGCTTACAAAGGCAAATCAGGAGTCGCATACAGACTGAATTTCCCGTCCTAGTCAATGGCGTCTACTGATCCTTAGGATTTTCTTGGTTTCCTGCAAGCACATCAGGAACAAGGCGCGATGCTTAGCAATCAGGTCCACCTTTGTTTCCTCGAAGGCCGTAAATGCTATCTGTGTAATATAAATTCCGCTTTGAGGCGATGCGGTTGACAAATCCACGATATAATTCTGCTAGTCTTCGAAGATATAAAGAGTGGCTTTCCCTTACCAACTTGTGAATTATTCTGCTGCTACTTTTCAACCTGATTTCTTAAGTTTATTTATTTTACGACTACTGTCCCATTCTTGCTTCTAACATCCAACTCCAAGCTCCATCTTTACCAGTACCTTTCACCATTCCATACACCTACAGTAGCAGCAAATATGTCCATCGCAAAGAGTAACGGCAAGACCGTTCTGGTCACCGGAATCAACGGCTATATCGCTAGCGTCCTAGGTCTCAACCTCCTCTCTAAGGGCTACAGTCTGCGCGGGACGTCACGGCGCGCAGCTTCAGCTGAGTCACTTCTGAAGGGACCATACGCAGCATACAGCGACCGTGTGAAGATATATGAAGTGCCAGATATGACGATAGACGGTGCCTTCGATGAAGCTGCAAAAGGTTTGCCCCTTAAACCTATTTTCAGAACCACGTGCTAACCATCCTTCAAGGCGTCAATGGCATATTCCACACCGCATCACCAATCGATCTCTCTTTAACCGATTACTCCCACTTCATTACGCCAGCCATAAGAGGTAACGAAGTGATCCTGGAGTCAGCTCTCAAAGCCGGTCCCCAATTGTCATCCGTCGTCATTACCTCCTCAGCAGCTGCCGTATTCGACGGCAAAAAACCCGCTCCTTACGTTTTCACGGAAGCCGATTTCGCGAGATCTTCCCTGGAAAAAGCGGAAGAGGATAGGAAAGAGGGCGTTAAAACGAATCCAGGTATGTTGTATAGTGCGAGTAAGGTGGCGGCTGAGAGAGCAGTTTGGAAATGGAGGGACGAGCATAAAGTAAGTTCACCATTCCCATCTTCCCTCCTACCAAGATTATGTAACTTTACCCAAGGAGGAAAGGTCCCGTCTGACATATGTATAGCCCAACTTCGCAATCTCAACAATCAATCCCTCTGTCGTGATCGGTCCTCCCGTTTACCTTCCCAGCTCGGGGAGTCAGCTAAACGAGACTCTCAAACCGCTCTTCGACATCTTCTCTGGAGCAACCAAAACTGTTGGGCCTCCCATCGGCAGCGGCGGATTCGTCGACGTGCGGGACGTCGCATTCCTGCACACCTGGGCATTTGAAAACCCGACAAAGGCAGACGGCGAGCGATTCTGTGCATGTCAGGGCTTTGGGCCACTGCAGGCTGCGGCGGATGTACTGAGGAGAGAGTACAAGGGGACGAGTATTGGTGAGAGGATCCCAGTCGGGGAGCCTGGTGTGGGGTATCAGGGGTATGACAGTGAGACGGGGAGGATAACGGGTTTGGATTATCCTGAGGGGAAGTTGAGGGTTAGTGGGGAGAAGGCGAAGAGGGTTACCGGTTTGAAGTATATTGATTTTGAGAGGAGTGTGCTCGATACTGCAAAGGTTTTGGAGGCGTTATTTTAGGCGATGTAGGGAGGTGTCAACAGATAGATTTGAATCATTCGATGTACGTTAACAGAGAAATTGGGGGGTTTTCTGAATTTACAATATTGTAATTTTCGTAAAATCGTCACAACGCCATATAATACAGCCGGTATTTTGGTAAGCGACACTTCGCACTCGTCGAGACCACAATCTCAACTCTCAATCAATAGCAGACCACGCCCCCCGTTCACTTGATACTTTTGGGAATTCGGCAGACACAAGTCATACTTGAACGTTGAGAAGAAAGAGATGGAGAATACCTGGTTCCTACCTCTACAGGTACAAACGCCTTGCTTGCTGCTAGCCTTCCATCGTCCGCTGCCCTGTTACAGGAGTTGTCATTTGAGGTGCAGATCTGGTAGATTGCCAACATTCTTCAATCTGGTCTTTTTTCTTATTATCAATTTCATCCAGGCTTTCTTCTATCAAGCTGAGCCTGTGCTATCTAGCAGCCTGTGTTAAAACGCATGTGCAATCCCATTGTGCTTCCTTGTATCCATGTCACACTTGTTTTCCTATATCGCATGTCCCACCATGCTGAGGCTATGAGCCTTGTCCCAGCTGAATTCCCCTGGAAGTCATTTACTACCATGCTCAATACGTTACTGTGGTCACACAAAGACTTTCATCACGCTGAAGGTGAAGCAGTCTCTCCAGAAAATGACGATCACCGTCCTTTTCCAGAAGATTTTGCATTGCGAGGCCTTTTACGGAGTGAGGGCTATCTTCCCGGTACGTGGTGTACGGACGAAAAGATCGGTGAAGACGAGACATATCATGAACTTGCCTATGTGAATGGGAAACGAAAAGAAAGCGTTCTTTGGCTCGCACACCGAATTGACTCGGCTGCGCGATGCGTGGGAAGCAGTTTCTTAGGGTTGCTCCAAAAGAAAATCATCCGGTCTATGATATTGCTAAACCAAATTTTCAAGTCATTGCAAGTCACCGCAGCGTTGCCAACCCCTGCGATAACTGAGTCTCAGCTCAAGAGTGACAGTGAGGGGTTCATCAACTACTTTGCAGGACAGTGGCACCAACTCAAGGATCATCTTTTGGGCCCGGTAGTCGAGAATACCGGATACGCATGTCTTTTAACAGGCACGTACTACGGCCTCACGCGCTGCGACGAAGGTTTGTGGAAAGGAACTAACCTGCTGGAGATCGCTACGACTGCTACTTCATCCTACTCCTACTTTCTCGGGAATGAGGAATGGTTATCCGATCCACAGGTTGTGATGGTTGCATCTCTCAACATCCGTCTAAGCGTCAAAATTCTGCAGCAGAAATTATCCGAGTTCCCCAAAATTTGGATGCCGACTGTATTCTTTATTGAGAGTGCGAGTTTTCAATCCGCCGGAATGCTTGCAAAGTATATGCTCGCTCCCGGAGGCCGTTACCAAAACCCATGGGTCCAAGCTGCCATGTTGTTTCCGCTCACGAATATATTCTTCACTGCCTTTTGGATCATTTTCATTCGAAATTCCGGGGTTGCCAACCGTCTCGAGGAAGAAGGCCTCTTTACAGCGATTGTCGAATTCTTCCAAAGGCGGTTACCAGCTATCCTGGCCTGGTCACTTATCCTTGTGCTATTAGCCAAAATCTGAGGAGAGGCCCGAATAATGAAAAGTATACCTAGGCTGGCTTAGTCACAGGTAACAAATTGAAGACTTGTACCTGAAGCTGAACCCAAGGGAGAGAGCTAACTTTCTGTTTTTAATGATAATAGAATCTTTGAGTCCCAAGCTCATGCTACCAAAATCCTTGAATAGTGTTTGAGTATTATTGATTAGATATCAACTATGGTTGGATATCTCTAGGGTCTTGTGGCGTTACATCGATGATCTCACAATTCAAATATGATGTCCTAGGCAAGCCAAATGATATTTGAATGATTTTCCGAACATGACATCTGGAAAAGAAATAAGCACAAGTGCAACAATGTGTGAAATGATCCTCGGAAGACGAAACTCTGTTATTCTTGCTCAAAGTCCTAGGCGATCACTCTTGTAAGCTATGTTTCTCTTGCCGAGACAATAAAAATAGTAAAATGGCTTCGAACAAATTCTATCGACAATTTAGAGCTCTGAAAGGTAATCCGACACAACTTTCAAACCATGTTGTCAATATTAGTCACGAAATCGGAAAATTCTTACAAGACGATGTGTTTGGAACATATGATAATGAAGTTGTATCTGCATCTCTTCATGCTATGTTGACTCATTGTGGTGTGACTAAACTATCATCACTCTGGCCCTCCACTCGGTAGAAACCCAACGCCTTTAACATGGGCTTATCGTCGAATCTATACAAGTAGACAGTCTCTTCTCGACCGGCGTAGTGGTGGTATCGATGCCATGCAGGTATGCAAAAGGTATCACCCTTCTTCCAAAAGTATTCTTTACCATCAATCATGGTGTGGCCTGAGCCCTCGACAACGTGGTATACTGAAGATGCTGTCTCAAGAATTGGAGGCGATGTTTTCCCAGCTTTCAATCGCTCCGCAAGTCCTCCCAGTGTGAGAGAAACTGTCATCGTCAGCTGGTCATCGGTCAACTTTAAAAATCAAACGTACCGTCCTTTCCGCCAGCCTTCAAATATGGTTCCACTGCCCAGTCTCCCTCCGTTGCATCTAAAACTGCTTTCATCTTTGACCATGGAAATACAATCGGTGATGCAGAGGTATCGACGTCCTCCGCTGGATATCGTGGAGCTGTGTAATGCTCAACAAAATGAACCGGGTAGTGCACGAAATTAGGCAAATCTAGCCCATCAAGCCAGACCATAGGGCCTGACCCATCTTTCCCGTGATCGTGCCAATTCCATGTGGGAGTAAGAATAACATCTCCACGGTTCATTTTGATACGTCGGCCATGAACGGCAGTGAATCCACCATTCCCTTCAATGATGAAGCGCATAGCGAAGGCTGTATGGCGATGTGCCGGCGCTGTTTCGTTTGGCATGACCAATTGGAGTCCAGCGTATATTGTATCGGTCGTGAATGGAGCCACTTGATCTTGTGTTAGGTTCGCAGTCCAAAATTCGTGCTTGAAAACTTACCTCGAGCAGGGTTCACCAGCATTGCAACACGCCTCTCGGCTTGCTTTTCAGTGATTAATTCTCCAGCGCGGAGGAGATGAGGCCGAATGTCATCGTACTTCCACACGTGCGGGATTGCAGTGGGATTTGGGAGAGGTGGGTTCAGCTTGTTCATCTGAGCCCAGAGCGGTTTTGTGTGGTGTTTTTCAAGATTCTCCAAAAGTGCAGTAGTGACATCTTTGGGCATATTTTTGGCCGCCTGCTGCGAGGTGTTGGTCATAGTCACTGGCGCCATGGTCTTCAGCTTTCTGCAGTCTGTGTTGCGAACTTTTGTGTTTCGACTATACCTAGCCAATCCAGAAGAGGCTGTTGAACTTTCTATATATCTCGGAGAATAAGTCTCTTTGAAATACCTTCATAAAGAACATACTTACAAATTATGTAGGTCTTGTACAGTTATGCAGTTCTTGATGCCCATCCGATGGTCTCGGAATTAAGTTGCACATGCCACTCCCTTCGTTTGTGGCGAGATTTGAAACACGTCGGGGATAGACCGGGTTCCGCACAGAAGTTAACACCCGCGGGGCAAGACCGGGTGCGTAAAGTTTTCACAACATCAACCCGAAAAACGTCTTCCTAGTATCTCGCAGTGCCATTGTATGCTATAATCATAACTTTGCAAATGCCCCCTGCACGGTATGAGAATTTTCGCGAAGCTTACTCAACTCAGCATATAACTATTGCTTTTCTGAAAGAAGTACATCAACCCTAAGCAGACAATCACTCACCTGCACCATGTCTCCATCTCTTGAAGTCGTTTCAGACCCAGGGAGCAGCATTCCTGTGGATCACCATGTGAATTCTACCCAGAAGAAAAACTCCCACCAAAGCCCAATATACCCAACACAATCATTACAATTTCTCCAGAAATTGGAATCCGATAGCCACGGTTACGAATTAATTCCTCTACAGGCGAAAGTTCAACTGAAGATCATCATAGTTGGTGGCGGACTTGGTGGCTTGGCCTGTGCGATTGCACTTGCGAGGCGGGGTCATAGCATTACAGTGTTAGAGCAAGCAAACGAGTTAGGACAGGTAAACCACTGAACATCCCACATGAAAGGTATCAAGAAACTGACATAGAGAAAGGTTGGCGCTGGTATTCAAATCCCTCCCAACTCATCACGCTTGCTGCATTCATGGGGAGTCCAACCGTTCCTCAGAGCAGGAGTTGTAGAGCCAGAGGGAATGACATTTCGCCGCTGGGCTGACGGCCAAGCAATCGGTTACACAAAACTCGTCCCTCACTTTCGAGAGAACTTCCACGGACCTTATTATGTCATTCATAGAGCCCACTTTCATGATGCTCTGTACCGCAGAGCGATGGAGTTAGGCGTGCAAGTCAAGGTTGCCAGTCGAGTCGAGAAATATGATCTGGAAGCACCAAGTGTCGAATTAGCGAGTGGAGATACTCTACAAGCTGATTTGATCATTGCAGCTGATGGTAAGTTACAAGTAAAAGCAACTTTGTACTTCTGAACGTACTAATACGATCGAATATAGGGGTGAAGTCAGTCGCGAGAAAGTTCATTTTAGGAGGGACTGATATCCCTCCTGAGAAGACAGGTTTTGCTGCATACCGCGCCACCGTGGAAGCTGCCAAGATCAAAAACGACCCTGAGGTATCCTGGCTCTTAGAAAAGCCTGCTGTGAACATCTGGATAGGTGAGGATCGACACGTGATGACCTATACAATTGCAGCTGGTGAGTCTTTCAATATGGTTCTGTCTCATGTCGACACATCCGATCCATCTACATGGAGGCCAGAAAATGCCGTCAAAGACATGCAGGGATATTTTGAAGGCTGGGATCCACGTCTTACCAAGATCATCGCCATGATAGACAAGACGATCAAATGGCCACTACTCAGTGGAAAGCCACTACCCCGTTGGGTCTCTCCCAGCAAAAAGGTCCTAATACTCGGAGATGCGGCACATGCCATGGTACCTTACATGTCTCAGGGAGCTGCTATGGCTGTAGAAGATGGCGCAGCACTGGCTCTTGTGCTTTCTCTTGTTGAGGCAGCAGACAGTATTCCTGTCGCCCTCGAGGCTTTTGAGACGGTGAGGATCAAGCGTTCTGCACAGATGCAGGCTGCCAGCCTTATGAATGGCAAGCTATGGCACTTTGCTGATGGACCCGAACAAATTTTGAGAGACGAATCAATGAAGCCAGAGGTGGAAGGTCAAAGTTTCTCTTGGAGTGCGAACCAGTGGAGTGACCCAGTGACGCAGTGGTGGGCTTATGGGTACGATGCTGAGAAGGAAATGAAAGAAGAATGGGAAAGACTATTTCGAAAAACAATGTTTGCTAACAAGACTTCGATGTTATAAAAATGAAAATGAAAATGCAATCTGCAATATATAATTATCCAAGATAATTAATTTTGAATATCAAATTTACACATTCCGCAACTCATACTAGCTTCTACAATTCTTCTGCTCATATAGCATGATAGTTCTGCATTCGGCGTCTAGAAGAAATATTTCAGTGAAGACAAGGGGACAGAATCAGGTAGCAGCATTCTATTGAGCCTAGAAACTGGAAAGGCGTGGTTACAGTACTTCTGCATCACAGGTTTAACTACCGTGAAAATCAAGTGTAATCACGTAATATCCAAAAGAGGCTTTTTCGTATGAGCTGCTGCGGGGCACGATCGGGACTTAACTCCCCAACGGCAAAGCTGCGGGACACGCATGCGATAGTCAAGCCCGAATTGAATAAAAAGTAAATGTGAGATTTTTTATCAATTCTTTCGAGCCCAGATTAGACACAAGGCAAGTCAATATGGTTGTTTGGGAACGATTAATCCGTTTTATAGCAACAGATGGAAGACTTCTGCGTGGAGAGCCTATCCTACCTCACCCTGATTTTGACCTTGGACAAACTACTGCTGCCACAAAATTGACTGCCAAGGTTATCAGCGGCGATGATATTTACGATACTGCTGGTAGCACCAAGGTCACTGACGAGGTGGTAACCGTCAAGGAGCTGCTTGGGCCATTGGCGCAAGATGAAGTACCAATCTTGAGATGTGTAGGACTGAATTATTCGAAGCACAGTATGTTCGTTCCCGTAGTGATTAAATATATGAGCAGCTTTACTCATATGAATTATAGTCAAAGAAGCAGGCCGGACCCCGCCGCCATTTCCTTTCATCTTCTTCAAGCCACCTACAACTGTCGCCGATCACAACGCAGATGTGGTCATCCCAAAAATTTGCCAAGATGATCAAGCAGACTATGAAGGCGAACTTGTACGTGAGATTCACTTCTGAAGAATCAATAAAACTTTAACTAAAAATCAACTTACCAGTGCCTGATCATTGGTCGAGATGCAAAGGATGTATCAGAAGCGGATGCACTTTCCTACGTTGCAGCTTATACTTGCGGAAATGATATATCATCTCGGAAACTCCAGCGAGACCCAGCTCTGGCTGGTCGCATTCCACAATGGGGTTTCAGTAAAGGATTCGACACATTTGCCCCCCTCGGACCATGTTTGGTTAGCTCAGCATTGATTCCTGACCCTTCAAAACTACACTTGAAAACCATCGTGGATGGGGAAGTACGACAGGATGAGAGTGTGGCCGATTTGTTGTTTGGTTGTCCATACTTGATATCGTATCTGAGTACAGGGACAACCATACAGAAAGGAAGTGTAATCATGACTGGCACTCCAGGAGGTAAGCTTCTCCCAGATTCCAATATATGAGTGGCTACTGAATTAGCTAGGTGTGGGAGCTGGCATGAATCCACCGAGATATCTCGTCCCTGACAACAAGATGGAGGTCTATATACCAGAGATTGGAACACTTAAAAATGCCGTCAAGTTTGCCTAATTTTAGTGTGAGTGTGCACTATATGAATTGAAATATATCGCATTGAAGCAGATGTTATTCTCACCTTACCCGTAATTTTTATCTTTTGTTCAACTTTGAAACTCGTGTAACTTTTCAACTCTGTGAGAAATCGCGGACGGTTCTTATCACAGCAACCTTTACGGCGATTTCTGGCCGTATATGTCATGATTAATCCTTTTGAGTAGTTTGGAGCTATGACTAAATGCTCCAACACATCGAGAAGGCTCCAGTTATCAATGGTAGGCGCAGGTACTCCTTCTAGCTGTCCCCAAATGAACCACTACTTGTGCTGCCGTCAATACTGGTGCTCCCTTGCGTTGAAGTGCAATTATTGTGAGCAATGAAGTAGAGAGATAGTTGAATACCTTCAAATTTTGACATACAATGCCTCTTCAAACTGGAACACTTTACTGGTCTTGTACGGATTTAGAAGTGATGATTATTCCATTCTAACTACGAGATCTTAGGGACCTTCTATAGACCATTTATCGATCCTTTTCTGAGGCATAATACATTTCATTGAGCTCTTCCGTACCTCATTAAATGTATTCATTAAATGAGTCGGACGACCGGAAATGAGGGCATTCGCAAGAAGTGAATCTCTTCTTGTACGGTTGTCTCACAGGTCTACACACTGAAAATATCGACACATTCAAGCCAATCAGTTAAGGCAACAATTACTTGATCGTACTATAATGATTGCATACGTACCCCTGGTATAAAATCTATAACCGTGCATGTATCGGAACGGGGTGCCGCTACGGGGAACTATCGGGAAGTCCGAAGTGGGCATTCTGTTATGCGTCTAAGTGGAGCTTTGCCAGTTGGGACGGCTACCATGGAAATGCACAGCAGAAAGTGGCTACTGATTTTACCTCGAAGTATGGAGTTACTGCTAGGTTTCAGGAAACCTTTAAGACGTCGTCTTTTAGAAAAACTAAGCAAAGTATTTGTTCTCACTATTCACCTTGAATTAAATCTGCTGTGCCATTCTCACACCACAATGACGGTGGAAAAGACCGTGGTTGTTCCTCTGATCATTGACAATGTCGACGTTACACTCCCAGAGTTGTCTCTTACTTTTAGGCCAGATAGTCTAGATGCATCTACAAATACCGGTCTAGATGTCCTCGCTCAAGGAACAGACATTGCAAACTGTCATGCAGCTGTTGACTCGTGTGCTCGAGCTTTCGAGTCGTGGCGCACAACCCTTCCACTTGTACGCAGGTCGTTGCTCATGAAACTGGCGGAACTCCTTCGATCGAAGAGCGCGGAAATCATTCGGATCATGCAGGAGGAGATCCATGCTTCGTCCCAATGGGCAAACATCAATCTGGAAGACAGTATCCTCATGATCCAGGAGGCCGCTGCTCTAGTCACATCGCCTAGACTTGCGGGCTCTATCATTCCTTCTCAGGACACAGATGCTCAAGCTTTCGTCTTTGTGGAACCACTAGGAGTCATTCTTGGAATTGCTCCATGGAATTCGCCTTTGATCCTTGGCTTTAGAGCATGTCTACCTGCAATCGCAACTGGAAATACTGTGATCCTGAAAGGGAGTGAATTGTCGCCACGGACTCACTACTTCATCGCATCTTTGTTCCGAGAAGCTGGGTTTCCCCGAGGAGTTTGTAACTTTCTCCTTCATCGCGGCGCTGATGCTGCCACCGTTTTCGAAGCAATCATTGAACGACATGAGGTTCGGAAATGCAATTTCACAGGAAGCACAGGGGTTGGCAGAAGTATCTCCAGTAAAGCAGCGATGGAACTGAAGCCATGCCTGATGGAGCTTGGGGGGAAAAACTTTGCTGTGGTCCTCAAAGACGCAGACATTCAAAAGACGGCACAGCTTGTGGCTGAAGGTGCTTTTCTGAATGTACGTTCTCTGTTACGAGCCAAACTTTCTTTTGTTACTGGTAAATCCCACTAACCTACTTTCCAGAACGGCCAGATATGCATGTCAACAGACACTGTTCTTGTTCATCAATCAATTTTTGCAGAGTTCCGACAAGCATTGCTTTCAATCGTAGAGAACCCTCAACGATTACCAGGGATCACACCTCTCATAACCTCTACTGCAGCCCATCGAGTGCGCAACCTTGTGGCAGACGCAGTCTCAAAAGGTGCAACAGTACACACACCAGTGTGCGAGCCTTCAAGTTCGTGGTTAAGGCAGCCAGCTACAGTTCTCCCAACAGTCATCGAAGGAATTCTTCCGACCATGGATGTATCTTCCCACGAGGCCTTTGGTCCTCTCCTCTGTCTTGTACCAATCGAATCGACGGAAGAATCTATCAAGATCATCAACGTATGTAAATATGGCCTATCATCTTCCATCCACACAAGCAGTCATTACAATGGTCTCCTCTTATCGAAGAAGCTGAAAGTCTCGGCAACGCACATCAATGGCTCGACGGTACATGATGAGAGCACTCTGCCTCATGGAGGTCATGGTGACAGTGGCTGGGGGAGATTCGGTGGAGCGTGGGGGCTTTCTGAATTTGTTCAGACCAAGACGATTATGATAAACGAGTAGCAATTGTAATCAACCCATTAGAGCGATGATTACTAATGGCTTTCAACTTCGTGGTACCTGCTTCAATCCCGCTTCCCCACGATTCTTTATCTCAGGTTCCTCAGACTCATTTCTCTATTCGGTATTCTGGGCTTCTGATTGGCGCAGCCCGATAATTAGTCCTATTTTGAATCCACCTGCTTCTGAAAGGGGGAGTTCTAAGGTAAAAAGTGGATTTTGCGGTAGAGTGCCTTCGACTGCCCAGTTCACTTGGAGCTCCGATATAAATATTAATTACTATACTCAATAACCTTCAATTTTATTTTCGAAAAACAACATTTAATAGCTCTTAATCTGGTCTATTATCGGTACAATTCTTATAATATAATTGAAATAACTGCAGCTTGAGGATCGCCTGCTTAATGCCATCTTCAGAGTACTACCCGCCTCAACTTCAAGGTGTTGGGAGCTGACTAGCAGTAGGAAAGGTAATAGGTATCAAAAAATTTCACAGTTCATAAACTGCATTTTTGACTGCGAGCATATACATGTCACGCTTAGGCTGAGATCTGAAACATATAATTAGTATCATTCGATTCTCCGTGTAATTCTATACAAAATGAGTTCTCCTCACCTCTGTAGATGATTGTTGACCGATTTAAAAAATAGTGTCTTTTAAAAATTTCACAGTTACCATATAAATGGTTCCCACAATTTCACTCACGTGCAGGATTAGCTTGACCCCTTTCAGCTTTGGCTCGAAACCTTAAGATCCTCGCAACGCGCGTACTTCAAAACATAAGACCCGACCGATCCCCGAGCAATTGCTTGTTACCACTTATCGTCCCGGGCTCCTCGTACGACTGCTGTCAGTCGCCCACTCTCTTCGACCAATCCACAATAACATGAGCTCATGTAACAACTATAGCAATGCACCCGATAATCCCTCGGCCAAGAGGCGGAGAGTTTCCCTTGCGTGCAGTGCATGCCGAACCAGAAAATCACGAGTAAGTCATCTGACCCAGTTTGAGGATTTAGCCTGCGAAATCTGCGACGATGCTGCTGGCTCCGGGTAGAGAGATACTGACGAAGACCTTTAAAGTGCGATGGACATCGGCCTAAATGTACTGGATGCCAGGAATTAGGCTTCGAATGCATCTATGTAAATTCGGCTTCGACTTCGAATGTCATCGTTGGGAAGGAGTATCTGGCCAGCGTAGAAGATCGTCTGAAAGCTGTTGAGCAAGATATCCGATTCCTAAAAGCCAAACAAAACAAGGGCCAACAGCATCCAAGGCTTGCAAGCGGGCTTGAGAATGAGTCATATAATGAAAGAGAGAAGCCTCACATGCAAGTGACAATCTCTCAGGATGGGGAAGTGGAAGTGAATAGCGACGAACTTCAGGACTCATTTGGAGATCAGAGCGCTACGGATGCTATGGGTGCTATGGTATTCAGCGCTGAAGAGGATTGCGGGTTTTTTGGTAATACACCTCTGCTTGATTGCGTTGCTACAAGCTGAAAGCTCACAAAGGACCGTCCTCGAACATCGCATTCACCCGCCATGTATCACGCGCAATGGCTCGGATGAACCGACCCGTACTGGCCACAGGAAATAGCTTCAGTCCTGGCGTGACATTCGACAATGAAGTCATTAGTGTTTCCCAGCCCGCATCACTATCAGGCCGAGCCTCAGCGGCGAGACAATCTTCCAAAGTTGGAAATCGGAACCATGTCAACATCTATGCGCTCCCACCAGAGGCCACGACAAGGGGTCTGATTGCACGATACTTTGGAGACACTGGCCTCCTCTTCCCATACATACATGAGCAAGCATTTGTGAATACTTACAACGAAGTCAAAGCTAACGACTTTACAAAAGTCCGTAGAACATGGCTAGGTCTTTTGAATATAATCATGGCGATGGCAACAAGTACCACTGTTGAGAATGGTCTGTGTGCGGAAAAACGAGCTCGGGATTCCGATGTATACTATTACCGGGCAATGGGATTGTGTGAAAGACAAGTCATGCGTGGAACAAGTCTTGAGATTGGTAAGTACATTTTATAGGAAGAGTCTTTCACAAGCTGACATTGAAAGTCCAATATCTCTTGTTAACAGGCCAATATCTGCAAGGCACACAACGATCTGTGGAGGCATGGACTGTGCATGGTCTTGCAGTAAAAGGCGCACTCCAACTTGGACTGCACTCCACCGCCGCTGCCAGTCGCTTCTCTCCCCTAGACCAAGAATTTCGAAAACGGACGTGGTATGGTTGCGTTGTGCTTGATCGCACACTTAGTATGACTTTTGGTAGACCAGCTGCGATCCCAGACGACTATATCAGAATCTCACTGCCACAAAGCCTCGCCCCAGTAGTGAGTGATCACAGTCATGAAATCATTGATAATACGCAGAGTTTCAGTGTAGACTTCTTCAATGCTACTATGTAAGCATACCGCGACCTCCAGACTCGAATCACCTCCATTTGCAGCATAGCAAGACTTGAACATATATTAACAAAGAGGGACAGAACTCTCTACAAGATTATGTGGAATGTCATATACCAATTATACGGTGGCAACATCGGTTGCGGCGCCCCAACTACAGTCTTGGATACTGTCTCGCAATTGTTCGCCGTGGAGCATCAGCTTAGCGACTGGGAATCTTTACTGGCTCCATCCCTTAAATTACGCCACGTCAACGACTTCATCCACAGACTTGAGCTAGTTGAGTCTACCCCTTCGCCACTTGATCGTTTCCGAGTTATCCTAAAGCTCCGCTACTTCAATCTTCGCATACTCCTCCACCGCCCTATCTTGGTCATGTTCCTCGATATCATTGGCAAACCACCAGGTGATTCTAACGCACAGGAAGCCAACCTTCTGCAGCAAATCGGTAGCAACAGTGTCCAGATCTGCGTGCAGTCATCCATGGAAATTGTTGCAATCGTCCGAGCGATTGTGACTAAGAAAGGCGATCATAGGCTCCAACTAGGAGCATGGTGGTTCAGCTTGTATTACACATTCAACGCTGCACTTGTTATCTTCGCATCATTTCTCATTCTAGAAGATCGGACAAGTAGAGGAGAAACATCCTTGCCATTGAGTGTATCAAAGCTCGACTTACAGCGTTCTCTAATCGATGCGGCATTCGCATTACGGCGGTTGGATTGCGAGAACAGGATGGTCGACAGGTGTGCTGCGTACTTAGAGCAGCTCGGAAGTGTATCAGAGGCACTAGGTAAGCCTTCTATTTCCATTCCAAACTTCAATAGTCCAGCCTCTCCACTTGATGATGGTCAACTAAGTATCTTCCAAGCAGCATCAGCATCTGGTGATTCAGTTTTACCAAACCCGTATGCCGAGTCGGCAGCGACCGGCCTACATTCGTTGTATCCAAATAGTCAAATCTACGGGTCAACCATGACGAATACCTCTCCATTGGGAATGGATCTTGGAGAATTCATGCTTGAAGGCGATCTTGAATTCCTAAATCAGATTGCAATGACACAGCAGGCACAAGGAGTAAACAGAGTGAATGGGAGTATTGTAGGAATGGGTGGGAATCAGTAGCTTGACAATAAATCGGATTACTATCATACTTGACCATAATCATACAGGACATCGAATAGACCAAGATTTTCATGCCACTTTCATTATGCGATATTGAATGTTGATTGAAATATTCAAAATAAGGCAACTCATTTCCAGGATATCAATTGAGGTTACAAACGATGCTCTATGAAAGCTTCTCACCACAGCAACGTCATTTTCTGGAGATGCGCTTTCATTCATTTCTGCCGATTGTAAAATAATACCAACTACTACCCTTTACACAACAGAATTAACAAGGAAAATAAGCCGCCTCCTAAGTTACAAATGGAGGAAGCGCTCGGACAGTCTAACCAGAGACCGACTGTAGATATAAACAGGAATGACACACAAGTATGCTGCCCATGATAAGCCAGCCATTGTTCCGAACTGTTTGGCTGGCCCGGATTCATAATACCAACTCATTGACCCAAAAGAAACACCAAACGCGAGCCCATTCTTGACCACGTTGACAAGCACACCGACATGCCCTGCTTGCATTCTGAAGCAGTCAACAGAGTACGTCAACAATACGTTTGCAGAGGCGGTAAGACCGAAAGCCAGCATGCCCCATCCAATAGAAACCCAAATCCAGTGCATATTCTTTTGCAAGGTAAATCCAATGAGAAGGCAGCCAGCGGGACTGATCGAAGCTCCGAGTATAACGGCGGGTAGACGGCTGCGAGGGTTATGCTCGCCATCGGATCTTCTCAAAGCAGCCTTTGAAAGTATGTCGGCAAGCATGCCTCCCAGCGGCAGCCCTATCAACAAGCCTACCAAAGGCCCGAAGTTGATGAGTCCAATCTGCCATGCCTGCCACAGCATTGGCGGCGCTGAATATACGTTGGAGACCACAATCGAAATGAGAGCCGTCCAACCTATCGTCAATCCAAAAATGAGGGTGGTTAATAAGACCGGTGGTGCAAACAGCAATGTGAATGGTTGGAAGAATAGCTTCAATGGATTCTCTCTCTTCTTGGTATAAAAGAGACTGGTATAGAATGATCGCTCAATCCATACGCTCTTGAGTGATCGGTTCTGTGTTGTGGATGTAGCTTCCCCATTTTCAGTGGTATTATCGTCGTAAGCCGCAGCATCCTTCAGTGTTTCTCCCGTCGAATCCGGATCGTCATTTGGATAGTCATCGGTTGTATGTGTGGTCTCCGGAAGCATCATTATGCAAGTAATGAGATTGATCCCAATGGCTATCGAATTGATGTCAAAGAACCAACGCCAACTGTTTAGACCGGAGGAAATACCACCAGCCAGGACAGGACCAACCGCGGAACCAGCCGCGAGAAAGCCAACGTAGACAACCATGGCTCTTGCGAGTTGATGTTCATGGAAGCACTCGGATACAATGAATGGTCCAAGAGCTTCGATCACACCACCCGCAAATCCTCCTAGGAACCTGCTGCCCACCAAGGAATTGTAGGATTGTGCTTTGGCTGCCCAGATGTTGGAGCCTAGAAATACTACCATAGATACCAATATAGTATATCGCTTTCCTAGATACTCCACGGCAGGCAAGGCGAACAGATTCTGGAAAAACAAATCAGAATGAACAGATTGGATAGTTTAAGGCTCAAGCACTTACACTCAATCCAAGCATCAACAAGGCATATGATGCCAGACGTGACGCCTGGTCGACAGAGCAATGGAATTCTTCAATCAACAAGCCAAACAACGGGGATATACCGGCGGCAAAGACATTGCCCATCATGTTATAAAAGCTGACATTGAGGAGAATGAGAATTCGCCACCACATTGGCCAGTTCTGTGATCAGGTTAACAAGGATTTAGTTATCCACGAAGGATTTAACATTACCCAGGGGGCCAAAGAGCTTGTTGACGTTGGCGTCATTGGGTCCGTTCCGGATGATGCCGGAGAAAGTGCTACTAATTAGACGTTCGGTGATATTGCAATGTAAATTGTTGGGGTTTGTTTGATGAGATAGGGAAGTGGTTCGATATGAGTGGAAAATAGTTCTATATTCATCCATCATGGGGTTGTTATGTAGTGCACACTCTATACTATGACAGCTGGAGAACGAAAAGTACGGTGAGAACTGCCGTCCGGGGAAACGTGGAGTGCCACCCAATGAAATGCATTCCTCAACGTCAGTCATTGAAAATGGCTGAGACAATTACTAAACTTTGATATCGGGATGTCTCCCGGACTCTTAAGTTTTGAAGCTCTTTGGTCTGCGTATCAGCAAATTGTGAAGGATAGTACCCTTTGGGCTGAGGTTGTATTGCCCCACATTCAGCTAGCAGGAGGTCAATGCGCTTGCCACCCGACACATCCCCGGGCGGCTTTCAGAGTTCTTGGATAATCTCCCCGCAAAACTCTTATCGTGCCTCCTTTCTTTGCAAGCGTGACGTGGCTGCGTTTTGCAATGCACATTGCAGATACTACTGCGAGGGTGAAAGCCTTGAACAACTTCGCGAGGCCGAGTCGATACAGCCTGGAGTTGTCAATTCGGCTTGTACTGAATTCCGAATCTCACCTGCATCACTTCCATAAAATCTGGCTTCAAAGTCTGCAAGAAAAGCCATACTCAACATCGCATTGCGTTTACCATTCCACTAAATATCACCTTGACATTTTTTTTATAAAATGGCCTCTGCAAAGGTACAAAGCACACCAAAAGGGTACAACAATTATTGGGTTGGCCTGGAGGACATGAAATATGTCCCCCCGTATCTGAAAGATGTTCCCGAAACTCCCACCGAGATGACTTGCGTGACGAAAGGAATATGGCCTAAGTGGTTGCAAGGATCGTTCATGCGGTAAGCGTTGGGACTCTCCAAAGCGAATTCATGTATACCTCTAAACATTGCTCAGAATTGGTGCCGGAAAGTTTGTCATCCCGCTATCAGAGGATGGCTCGAAACCTCCAGCTATCCTACAGCACTTCTTTGATGGCTTGGGTATGCTGCACAAGTTTACTTTCGACAATGGCAGAGTGCGTTACATTAGCCGCCATACTGCAGAGGGTGTCATTCGTCGAGCAAAGAAAGACGGCTTCTTGTCTGTCACGATGTTCGGATTGAACGCAAACACTCCTCTGAAGGACGCTCAAGATCCGTGTTCAGCTTTACTTGGTGCACAAGTAAGTCATGGGACCATGGCATAACTAAATGAATCAAGTACTAAATATAGTATGAAGCAATCTTTGTGGGTTCCAAATGGCTATTTTGAGCCAGATGCAGCAAATCTCAACGTGGTCCCACGTAGGGGAATGTACTTGCCTAAGGATAAGAACCCATACTCACGCGGGACAGCTTCTGAGAAACCTGAGGAAGAAGAGGCATGTGCAGCTTTCGCTTTGTCCTTGAACGTCAGAACTGACACTCGGTAATAGGTCATGGTGTTCACGGACTTCAACATGCTTCAAGTCTGTGATGCAGAGACTCTGGAACCGAAGAGACTTCTCACATATGCTGACCTAGACGCCGAGCTGTCCGGCTACGGCATCTGCGCACATCCGCCCAAAGACCGTACACGAGGTACCATCTACAACTACTTGATCTCGACAGAAGGGGTCATGTCTGTCTTTGCACTTGACTACAAGGCAAATCCAGTCAGACTGCTGTGGAAAACTGCCCTTCCATGCCCACCATGCTACATCCATTCTTTGGCTATGACTCAAGACTATGTCGTCTTCATCCGCAATGTAAGTTCGTCTGTTCACTCTCCTAGAAGCCCACAGACTTTGCGCCCTAACTTTGGTTCAAATAGCCTCTTTATATGGACGTCAGTGATACAACAAGACAGGTCATGGACATGATTGAATATGAAGAGGGAGTGACTACCAAGTTCTACGTCATGCGTAAATCAGATGGAGCACAGTGAGTAACCCAAACACCCTCAAGGTAGCATATCACTTACATTCTTAAAAGTATCGCCACCTACGAATCTCCCAATTTCATGTTCTTCCACTCCGTCAACGGCTACGACTTCATCGACATGAAAACAGGGGACGTCAACTTGCACGTCGACCTTTGCAGCTACGAAGGCGATTACGTTCCATACAGGGAATACAACCTAAGCAACGTCCTTGACCCCGCGAGACCATTCATGGAAGGGACTCTAGTCAGATATGAGTTAGCAGCTGTTAATAACGTAAATGCCACACGAATTCAACGGGCCACAGTCGCCCAAGCAATCCCTGGCGCACCAATGGAACTCCCACGAATTCGCAAGGACATGTCGATGGTACCTGGATACCGTTACGTCTACGCATGTGCAGGCAACGGAGGCCCAAGTCCTGGTACCGAAGTACCGATTGGCCGGTATGGGAACGGGATGAAGACAGTCCAAGCAGCATTCTTTGGAAGTATCGGGAAGACAGATTGGCTTACGGGACAATTCATCAAATGGCAGCCAGAAGATGGCGAGAGCTGTCCATGTGAGCCGGTTTTTGTTGCCAGGCCGGGCTCCACGGAGGAAGATGATGGCGTTGTATTAACAATTGTTATTGATAGGAAGGGAACGAAGAGTATTCTTGTTGCGCTAGATGGGAAGGAGTTGAAGGAAGTTGCGAGGGCTGATATGCCGCAGGTTTATGCTCTTGGTCCACATGGCTCTTTCATTGAGGGTGCCACGATATAGCAGGAAACTAGGGACGATCATTCTTTACAGAAGTAGTACGAAAGAGGGTAGCAGGAAGTGAAAATCAACCCCCTCGTTTCTACCATGTCAAGATAGCTAAATTATATATAAATTATATACTGCAGCGAAGACAAGGGCCGAACAATATAGAAATTTGTTTTTGTTATATGTTTTAAAGTTTTATATAATTAGTGATTCCACGTGAGGCGCTGCAACTGTAAAGAGCTAGGATTAGGAAAAAGGGTACCACGTAATGATCAAGTACTGGATATTAAGATCCTTCAACCATCTGGTATTAGATGGCCTATCAGGTTATATGAACTATCTAACTGCGAGGTCTGTGATAGTTTGATTATAGTATAGGCAGGGAACCGGCTCTACACGCCGTAAGTGGGGGCCTGTACCCGAGGGAGTATAGTATTATTTCTCAAATAGTATAACTTGCGAAGATAACATTCAAACAAGAAAATATTTTCAACTATCTCCAATTCTACAGGCTATAGCAAAATTCGATCATGTAAAGAATACAAACTTGACACAGTGACTAAATCGAAGACCTGCACTTCCTTCCTACAATACTAATATAAGCCTCACTATCTTTTATATCCGGTCATCTAGCTTCTTGACCTTGCCACCAACCACCTATCACGGCTCGTTGTTATTCAATCTTAGGAATTATAAAATAATATATCATATCAGCAAAGAACTTCAGGGTAGGACCTTGTGTTTTACCTGAAATATGAATAGATTTACTCGAGCAGTTCATAGGACTCGGCATCGCGGGCCACCTTGACTTTAGTAGGTTTTCTCTTGTCGACCTTGACCTTAGTTGGCTCTCTCTTCTCCATCGCTTCTGGCTCGGCATCACGGGCCACCTTGACTTTAGTAGGTTCTCTCTTGTCGACCTTGACCTTGGTGGGCTCGCGAGCATCTAAAGCATCCCTTACATCGACTAGCAATGACCGGTCAGTTTCACAGTGGGAAAGACTGTGGATTTCTAACTTGCCTGCAATTGGTACTGCTGCAATACTGCTGACGAACGCTATGATAGCGAGGACTTGTGAAAGCTTCATGATGAGTAGAAAAGTATGGACTGCTGAAGATGGCTGTGTTTGGAGTAATGAATTTGATAGTGAGAAAACATTTTAATCGATTATTGATTAAACTATATATAGCAGACTATGCTGGACTATATCGTGCTTAAAGTTATTTTTTATCTCTAAGACCGATTTCTAGACCCGAAATTTGACTATCAAGTTCTGCAGACAGTATCTACGGATGTTTCTTCGGTGCTTTTGCGTCAAGCCAGCATATCGCGCAATGAGATTACTAGACTGTTTCGATTTGGATTTTCTCTGGTTTTGGCGACCGGCAGCGATTTCAGGAACTTTCACAGTTTAGCTTAGTTAGAAATTCGGGCCCGATTCCTGGCTGTATTATTATGGGTAAATTTCGGCCTCTTTCCGTTCACTGCCCCGAACGGAAATCTTCTCGAAGATTTTAGCAAGTGCTAGACTACCTTTTGGGTTCTTTGATAGTGCTTCGGACACTACACTGTATTCTCTGTATAATGATGAGCTCAAATCACAGATAATTCAATATCATTATCCTGAGGAGACTGAGACATTTTTGCCTCTAACTAGTTATTAGAATTCCTTGATATACCACGAATCCCGTAGCCATCTCAGGAGAGTTCCCACTAGATGTAGCCAGAATGTTGAAGAAATGTAAAATTTTGATAGATCATTTTGATAGATTAATCACAACTAAGACTAATCATAACAGCAAGCTCCTAGCTAAGTGAGGCAAGATTACAATATATTGGAAATATATCTAAAAGACTCGTTTTTCTCAGCTATATGGAATTTGAGTTGCATAATCGTACGCTCAATAGACCAACCTTGTAGAGAACATATAACGTATACGAGTTAATTCATGCTAGGAACTGCCTTGTTACCTAGATATATGTCTGAACTACGAGCTCCTTCTCAAATCGCTTCGCTAGTTTAATACATTTCAAATCTATAGTCCTCCAGAACACATCCGCTACACAAACCACAACTGGGGTGATGCAAATGATCGAAATCCCAAATCCCAAGGCATGATTGAAATCAGTATCGTTTCCGGTAAGCTTCCAGATGGCTGGCTGAAGCGACCAACCCCAGGCAGCCAGGATCGGCCAATGTACTAAATACAGACCGAATGAAATCTGGCCCAGATATCGAGGAATTGCAATGGTGAAGATTCTCTGGAGAAAAGGCAGATTGGAGATTGCCCAAACGATGAGGATAGCTCCTAGGACGAAAACGTTGGGTTCCCACGGGATCACAGTCGCAATAAGCTGGTATCCGAAAGTATGAGACCCATATGATCCATGGGTATGAGGAATCGAAGCAAGCCAGAAGCCGATGAACAGCACTGCGGACCATCCAAAAGTAGCCCCTATTCTTCCGCACAAGGAGCTAGATATACATGTAGACCTAGCCCTACTAACGTGATGCTCAGCAATGAGCATCCCGCAGAGAAAGCAAGAAATGTCATAACGTTCACACCAGAATGCGAAGTAAGTTAAAATTGCTGTAAATATGATACGAACGACTGGTCGAAATCTTCCTAAGCCAGTAATGGTAATAAAGAGCAGGTAAGAAGACCATAGTTCTTTTGGTATGGTGTATAGTGGCGCCGCTTATTCCGAGTCCGTTACGTTGTGTAAAGGAGTTGCCCACTCATAAGGATATATCAATTTGCTGAAAACATATTCTAGCCAATCCACAAATTGGAGCAAAAAGGTTTCGCGATATATTGGGCCATCAAGGTCCATATCCACTGTTCCGGAGTACTTGGAGTCAAACAGGTGCATTCTCACGCCCAGCATCATCATGAATGTTGCAGCAGCAGGTGGAAGCAAAATTCGAAAGGCTCTGGGAAATGTGGCAGAAGACAACGTATGGTGAAGTCGTTCCCAGTCTCTCTCGTAGATCATTTCTATTGGGCGAAGCGCGAGCGAGAACCCTGAAATGACAAAGAATATCGCGACCATAACGCTGCCAGAAAATACAAGACGTATGATAGGGAGTTGCCAGAAAGAAGGATGGCTGCCATATTCCCCAAACATCAGAGGATGAAACCTCATAGCTGCATGCTCAAGAAAGACGCAAAATGACGCCACTCCTCGCATGCCATCCAGATATGCTGTGGGGCCCTGGCGATTTGAAACATCGACCTTATAACCCCACAATCTTGAGATCGGACTCGGCAAAAGAGTGATGGCAAAGTCCTTCAACGCAATTTGAAATTTGGACGTCATCGATTCCTTTTGAGAAAAGGGCATGTCTTGGAGAGTATCGTGGCTCATATCATCTCTACTATCAACTTCGGAGATAGTCTGTTCTTCAACTCCTTCCAACGCCCATTTCGCTTGTTCTGAACGCTTTTCCGCCATAGAGTCTCGAAGTCTGGTAGTGGTGATATCTGCTTCATGTATTCCCATTTTCATATTTCAGGGTGAGATAAAAAAATTCCTCACTGGAGAACCTGGTAAGTATAAGGACCAGGGAGAACCGGGCTCTAATTTCCACTTACTCGCGCCAGATTTGTAGGACCTCGAAAGATGCCGAAACTCATCATAGGATACGATACTCCGGTTTACTTCGTGTCAAAATAATTATACTAAAAATATTATGATTGTGGTCTCAGTTGCTGTCGAGGTCTAACTCCGAACTCCGAAACTCAAGTCCCCGAAACTTCAGCACCGATTCTGACAGAATGTCTTACATAAGTATTTAATTTTACTCCTATTAGGTTACTTAGTAGTCGCGCTAATATATTTGACATCTTACAACTCTGAAAATAACAATTAATCAAAATTCTGGACTAAATTGTATATTTGATTGAAAATCTCCTTGTTTATAGCCTAGTGCTCCATCATCCCAATCACTCTATCTTTAACAGTCGGGAAAGTCGATATTGATCCTCGTGATAATTTTGTCAAAGGGAATAGTTTGGTTCATCAGCTGATCCGTACAATGTTCCGTATGATGATACCCACTCAACCCACTCTCCAGCACCCCTCCCCTTAGCAACGCCCTGTGCATCATCCTCCAACCATAACTACAATGAAAGATATGATATCTCCTAGTAGTATACGCCATCTTTTTAACCTCTGAAAGCTCTGCATAATCCTTGATAGGTTTCGTACCCTCCATGTGACCATGTCGTAGAAAAACGGCTCCGAAGCCACCTCTAGGAATTCCTCCGCAAGCTCATCGTCGTAACATTCCGGTGCGAGCCACGACATGGTCATCAAGTCAAAAATACAGCCATTTGCCTTGGCAGTTTCCGAGTCAAGACCACAGGGCTGGAGTTGATGGGCGGTGGTGGGATTTACACGGGACATGCCTTTGGGAAGAACACCATCGCTAGAGACGGGATGATTTTTGATGAATGACGAAGAGGAAGGGTTGATAATGTAGAGGACTAGAATGATTATCGTGAAGAAGAAGGTAGCGATTTGAAGAAACAATTCGATTCGGAATGCATGAAGCCTGTGTGTGCCTTGAAGTGTGCTTGTTGGTAGGAATGGGTCGGCTTCTTCTTTATCGGCATCACTATACATGTTGCTGAGGAGTTTGTACTTGGGCTTTCCTGGGTAAGCCATGGTTTAAAAAAAACTAGTGACGGCTCTGAAAAGACAGACAAATTGAGGATTTGAGTGAGTTGATAATAGTAGACAGAGGGTATGACATTCATTTAGCTTATAGGATTTACTTCCGTAAGTGTAAGCCGAACATTTTCGGACAGAAGTTCTGGCACCAGTTATATATTACATAATTCAGTCACTACTACTCTCGGCTTAAGGTACATAGAAATGTGGGTAGTCGAGCTTTGAGGAGATCTTATCTCTTAGTAGTATCTTGTGAAATCAAACATAAGCCCAAATTGTCACTTCTCCAGAAGTGGCGTTACTTTTTGGGTTTTCACATTTCGCTACAACCATAAGCGTAACTAGCTTTAAAAACGCGATTTTTTACTACCACCTACTTTTTGTACTTCCCTCCTATTTAATAATTACTAGTTTTATTAATAAATCTATTAACTTTATAACTATCTATTGAAATCTGTTTGTAAGTAGCTCAAATTAAAGAGAATATATATATCTTTTATTTACTAATCTACTATTAATTAGAAATAGCTCTTAGCTTAAAGAAAGTATTATTATACGAATTGAAGAGTTTTATCTAAATTATACTACTAGAAGTTAGGCTATTTAAGAATTAAAGCTACTATAGCCTTTTAGTTATCCAAGCTGTTTTTATACCTTTACTACTAATAATCCTGATTATTTTTTAGTAGATTTTAAGTATTCTACTTTGATTTATTTCTTGTTTATATAGTAATAATTAAGAATATAAATTATAAATGATATTAGATAAGTAGTTGTAGAGTTATTCGGATTTTAATTATTAAAAAGAGGCAGAAGTACAAAAAGTAGGTGGTGGTAAAAAATCGCGTTTTTAAAGCTAGTTACGCTTACAGTTGTAAAAATTCATTTTAATTATCTCCCTAGCATAAGTCGCTTTTATGTAGGTTTGGAGCGTAAAGTAAACTTCCAGCTGAAGTTTCTCTATATTCTTCAGTTCAAATCTGTATATATCCGAAGTTTGTATATTAAATTTTTAATGTAAATTTTTTCCACAGGCTCTCATAAACGGTTGAAAGTACGGTTTCCCAAAGCTGAGGGAAGTATTTTTGTGTTATCAGACGTGAATCGACTGGAATGACTTTGGCACATTCATTATCATCCAAATCGAAATACTTTCTTGCTGGGTTATCCAAACCGAAATACATTCTTCCACGAAAGAAATAGCATGAGCCAGCATACTCAATTATACTACAGCCTAGCTATAATATTTTAATTAACATCTCTAATCGTAACGCACTTCCCAAAAAGCAGTTTTACTCTTGTGGTGACCTTCTCAAACGGAACTCTTTCGGGATCTAAAAACACATCAACACAGTGATTCGTATGAAACATTCCAATACCCTCATTAGTCACCAAATGGCCACTCATCGCCTATCAAAAACCATGTCAGCAAATTTTCTGTACTATCGAAATTCAAGGAATCTCACAGCAATATGCAATAGCTTGAAAATATACGTGCAATGAGCGATATGATAATGCTCTCGAGTCCAAACCATTGGAACGTAAGGCAAATCCTCTTCCGCAAGCTCCTCTCCCACCGGTTTATTATTCTCATTTAGATACCATTTCCACGGTCCGTATTTCTCCAGAAACGCATGCGACACGTTTTTATTATAGCATGCTGGATGGGTCCAGGAAAAAGACATGAGATCCCATACACAGCCCAGAACTTTGGCCTCTTCTGGGGAATTTCCACAATCTACGATGACGTTGTCACCTGCTTCTACTAAAGGCCATCCTGCGGGCTCGAGATTGTTCGTGTTAGCAGGGACGTAGTTAATGGGAAGCGGTTTGCGGTCAAGAAGCGCGCCGAGAGCGAACAGCAGAATCGCGGCTAGGATACTTGAAAGTATGGCCATAATTGTGGAGCAATTCCACCGGCGTCGCGGAGCATGTGAGTGTGTTGTGTAACTGGTCGCTTTAGAGAGCTTTTCCGTATCGTAGCTGTCTTCGCCAGATAGGTCCATTCCACCCAAGGAGAGGAAATGTTCATCTTCTGCGTTTGTAGCCGCAAAGTATAGATGAGAATCCCAGTAGAGTGCTATGAAGATGTTTAGCTGTGGTAAAAATTGAGATTGCATAAGTGTCACTCACAATTCTTCATTTTTCCAACCAATGTTCCAAGCGCTTTTTGAGACATCTTCACGCTTGTTGAGTAAAGATAGGTTAAATACTTGAGACAATTCAAAGAGCAACAAAAAAATTTGAAGTGATAATTTTGGGTTACGGAAATTTGTTAAAGATACTTAAATCGGTTCGCCGCGAAAACAAGACAGACCCGAAAGGTTTCGGACTTCTTTCGCCGTTTTGGTCTTGGGAGAAAGAATGATCGGAGGGATTGGGCGGTTACCTGGTCATTTTATTACTTCTGCGAAGTAATAAATAATTTTGAATATGGAAAAGAATGGAACTAAATAATACAGTTTGAAACCCCAGTCCTATCAAGTTCAAAATGCCATACGCAGTACAACCAGTATCCACATGTGATGCACCCGGTCTAGCCGAAGCCATGATGAGCGCCTTCTGGCAAGATCAACCTGGAGGATCCTCTGGGTAAATATGACGCTTGAACAGATAATAAGTGACTGCATTGAGCGCCTGCCATGGAGTCTCATCAGGGACCGAAGTGTCAAACGACATCTCAAAGTCGTGGATACAGACTCACGCGAGATCGTAGGATATTCGCAATACATTTTACCCAAAAATTATGCTGGAATATGGCCTGATGCGCAGACCGCTGAACCGAGCTTCGACGAACAAGCGGATTATGAGAGGAGGTGGAAAGGCGTGACAGATAATGGAAGAATCCGGGGGATGGATTATGCAATAGCAGCGGACTTTGGAAATCCTTTGTCGAAAGTTGAGCAAGAGATTTTGAAAGAGAAAGGTCCTTGTTTTGGTATGTTTAATTTATTTCCATGATCTTTGAGCTTAACTGTCTGACATCCAAGAAGCGGTGGATTATATGACAACCCATCCTGCGCATCAGGGACGTGGAGTGGCGTCAATGATGTTGAAAGAAGCTCTCGAACATGTGGATGAAGCAGGTTTAACATCAATAGTGATGACCAGTCCTGCAGGGCAAAGGTTATATGAAAAACATGGATTCCAATTAATACGTACTTTTCCTCAGGATGATTCCAAGTACGGAGCTACCGAGCCGTTTATTCATTCTTGGCTTATTCGAGAACCTTTTCCTAATTCAAATGCCAAAAATTGAAAACAAGCCTATAAGATTTAAATATTTCTGCGCCACGTGTAAAGTAGTAAAGTTTTAAAAACATATTAACTATGAGAAGGAGAGAAATAAAAGCTCTCAAATAAATATTCTTATTCTGGACAATTAAGTATTTACAGAAACTCCAATTTCACGCTCTTCCCTCCCAAGCTCCAAGATTATTTCACGCAAATCCTACGTCTTCATTGTCGATCTCACTCAATCTCACACAAGGATTATATAGCGTCCTGATCCACGTATTAAAAATCTCACCCTTCCCCCAATCCCCTCTTTCAAACCTTCCCATCAAATCGGCACAGTGATTCCTGTGATAGTCCCTCGCAATCTCCTGTGGAACAAGAATATCGTCATTCTTCACTGCCCGCACTACGATTTTTTGCGTGTACTTGCAGTGCTCGTAATGATACTCTATTTGCGTCCACACCTCCACTGATCGCATCAGTATTTTGACGTCTTGGGGTATTGAAACTGTAATATTTTCCCCAATATACCATTCCCATGGTCCGGTGGCAAGGGCTTCCTCGTACAGATCTTCATAGAAGCACTCTGAGGCTGTGAACCCGTAGTTCATAAGATCAAAAACGCACCCGAATTGCACTGCTTGACTTGGAAAACTACCGCATCTTGTTGTTCCTGCTAGCTCAAGCGGCCCCTCGCCTGCATCGATAAAATCAGGCTGAAGTGAATGTTGTTGGGATAAGGTCCGGAAAACAATGTACGATCCCGGCACGTGAACGGTGAAACTCGCGATGCTGAGGATAATAAGACAAAGAGTAGTGACAATGCTTATTATGAGCAGGGACTTTGGTGCTTGAATACATTCTTGCCATATAGCGCGAAGACTTTTCTTTTGTGGACGATGATGCATAGATTTTTCTACTATGGGACCCGTGTTACTCATTATGATTTAGATCACACTTTGACTCAAATGAATTTATGATAAAGAAATGTGAAAAGGATCGATGACTACCTGAGGACCTTAGGTCTCTTCAAGAAGAGATAGGATAGAAAAGAGCAACACAGTACCCACTTATTGATAATGTCGCCAGTAATGTAGTATCGGAAAATTATGGTGCTCCTGAATTTGTGGCTCCAGGAGGTGGCGGGTGTACCGAGTATTTTCGGAACTTCGTGAACCCGATTTCTAGAAACATGAAATTTGTGACCAGGAATGTGATAACCAAGTGGAGATCGAGTGCATTGCTACTAACCCCTCTCGTGTTGCTTTAGTACCCTTGCGTGCTTTTCTCTTTGGGATCTTTCTCTATTTTGACATTTTTATACACATGTTCTCTGCTGGTTTTATCAAACTTTATTCGTTAATCTTTGTTGGAGCAATAGCGGCTTCTTGCTAATGAAATTCACAGAATGCGTCACCATGAACAAATAAAAGCACCAGCTGAGGGCAATGTGGGGGTGCAAAAACGTAGAGAAGATGAGATTGCAGGTCGTTGCAAGCTGTATTTAATTTGTCTTACGATAAGTATAGGAGGGTAAGAGCCAACATGACTCCATCCCCGAAACTTTCCGATGAAACTAAGTGATAAACCTCTAGACTTCAGGTTGTTTGGGCAACAGTTATGGCTCAAGGATCAGTATGCCACGTCTCAATAAATGTAAACGGGTTGTTTTTCTTACTATTATCAGAGTTACCTTGCCTCTCTTGGCTTACAACCATCCGTGGTGTCCTTAGTCTGGCTTGCAGGACCAATCTGTGGCACTCTCCTCCAGCCGTATATCGGATACAAGAGCGACTTTTGCACCCATAGATGGGGTCGAAGAATACCCTTCATGGTATACGGGACTACTGCTACTATAGCTTGCATCAATGCTCTTTCCTGGACAAGCGAGGGCATTCAACTGATCTGCAAACTTTCGGGAGTTTCGGATCATGGCTTCGGCGCAAAGTTGGTCATTCAAGTGCTCGCAATTGCTGGAGTATGGGCACTGAATATCGCTATTCAACCTGTTCAGGCAAGTATCAGAGCATTGATTGTAGATGCGTGTCCTGGTACTCAAGCAGCCCGAGCAAATTCTTTTGCAAGCTTTGTGGTCATCATTGGGAGTGCAATTGGGTACGGCTGTGCCTTTATTGAGATGCCAAATATGTTGAAATCACTGAATAATTCTCAATTCAAGGGTCTCTGCTTAATTGCATCAGTCTTGCTTGGGGCCACTGTCGCTGTTACATCTCTGATGATTGAGGAGAACACAGTGGATATCGATAATAGTGGACTTCAGAAATCGGGTGTTCGACAAATTTTGACAGAAATCTACAGGGCGATACTGACGCTACCACCAACAATCAAAAGAATATGTATCGTCCAGTTCTTTGCATGGTTGGCTTGGTTCCCTTTCCTTTTCAACATCGTGTTGTGAGTACCCCGTGGTTTTCAGAATAATCGTATCACTAACTCATTTTTTGCCTACAGATATCTAAGCAGGCTGTGTAAGCTATATTATACTCCATATTTTCTTACTTGGTTGTGAATACTGACTAGATCAATTCAGATGAAGCTCAAACTCTGCTTGAAAAAATGGGGCCACCCTCTACCAAGTTTTACAACGCCCTTCGACAGCAGTCAATTCGACATGCTACTCTGGCAATGCTGGTATTTTCGATTGTGGCACTCATTGCCAATTTTTGCTTGCCATATCTCATCAAAAACCCAGATTCTTCATTTACTTCAGAACTGGAGTGGCAGGAGGGCGAGCAACTCGGAATTGGAAAGTCAAATGTCTCTAAGATATGGCGAAACACAGTTGGGAGAAGCCTGACACTTCCAGTAGTCTGGATGATCTCACATATCATCAATGCTTTTGCACTGTTTGGGGCAACGCTTGGAGATGGTTTCATGACCAGTGTTTTATTTGTCTCGCTTCTTGGTATCTCCTGGACTCTAACTCAATAGGCACCATTTGCCATGATCAGTGCCGAGATAGAATTTTCTACCTCCACCATAGCTTCAACTAGACTTCTCAATTTAGAAGCCATGGAAAAAGACATAGAAGATCAGTCTGACAACCTGGAAAGTGTGGACCTCAGATCAAGAGTTGGAGTGACGATGGCCATACACAACATCGCTATTGCAACACCACAGATGTTATCAGCTCTTATTGCATCTGTAATCTTCTGGGGATGCAAACAATTCAATATTGGTGAAACGGAGGCCTTGAGATGGGTATTAAGAATGGGAGTCTTGGCTGCAGGCTGTGCTGCCTGGAGTGCGAGGAAATTGTGATTATCTTAAAGCTCAATAATATTCTGAAATCTTAAAATATACTATTGTTTAGTTCTAATTATAGAATTTACTATACCATAATAAGATCTAAGAACCTGTTTTCTGGCTCACAATTCAGTAAGCTTGGTTTCTACCACTAATCAAGGTCCCCTCAACATCCGAAACCTTTCGGACTTTTCAGCGCCTTGCCGTATATACATAAAAATCAAAACTATTCTACATCACTCAAATTTACTATACTTCTTCGCACGACTGATAAGCATGCATTACAATACCCAAAACAAGAAAGAATGGCTACAATGGTCACATTCTTATCGCAATCTCGTATTAAAATCCATTGCGGTTTTCATGATTTTCCTCCTGGTAGTATTTACAGTCAGAGTATCTGTCTATTCTGATTTCTCGCAAGTCCCAGCTACGAACCGAACACTTGGATTCCAAAATATCTTTGCTTTAAGTCTTCCCTCTCGAACTGATCGTCAAGATTCCCTAGAATTAGCTACAGCAGTCGCGGATTTGGAAGTCGATTTTGCAGATGGCGTGTGGGGAAAAGACGTGGATGAAGTTGCCTTTCCAATAGTAAGTGCTATTTGTTATTCAACATGTGAAATTTCTAGAACTAAGTATGTATAGCTTACTAAATATATGTAGGGCATGACAAGGAAGACAGGAAACGGATACATTGGAAGCTGGAGAGGTCATATGAATATTATACGAAGGTAGAGCTACACGACTAATAAAATCCATTGCTGCGATAAAATCTCACGTTCGAACCCAGAATAGTTCATCAGAGAATCACCACCGCATTGATAATAGAAGATGATGTAGACTGGGATGTAAGGATCAAGGAACAGATGGGAAGGGTAATTGACAAATTACAAACATCATCATTTACAAAAAATTGGGAGTACGTATTTATAACATGTTCCCCAGTCCTCGTCTTCTCGGTTAATATTATAGATAGTATTATCTGGCTCGGAACTCTGGGAGACAGGATACCTGATGACGAAAGTCAAAGAAGTACTATCTATGACCCTACGGTTCCTAGGAATCTGAGTTCTGGAAATGCGGGAGTATCAAAACATTTCTCAACAGCCACCAGGGTTCTTCACCGAAGCGACTATCCCTTATCAACTCTGGCATATGCTGTAACATATGAAGGTGCCCAACGTATTCTGTGAGTATTAGTGATACCCTTCGCTAGACTTAAAAGCTGATTGACAATAGATACCATTTAAGTGTCGATGGCCTCCCATATGAATTCGACACTAGTCTAGCCGATACTTGCAGATCCTACATGAATTGTTTCTCAGTCACTCCTGGAATATTTCATGAGTATCTTCCGCCCGGCACAAAAGGAAAAGACTCGGATAATAGAGAAAAAGAGGAGGGGGAAAGAACCAAACCACTGTATAGCCAGGTAATATATAGTGCTATTTTCTTTAATTCTGAACATTTCTCGTTTTGAAATATTAAATAGAGATAGCTAACCATTTGCAAAGAACATCGATATTTCTATACGGGAAAGTATAGACAAGGAGTTCAGGCAACTAGTAAGAGAAGATAAAGAATGGCTTGATGAGCTCGAGATAGAGATTAGATTCTCTGAGGCAAGTAAAGGAAGATTTCGAGAGGCAAGCTAAATGAAAATATTTTTATATCTAAAATCTACTAGACTGAAGTTTTTCAAAGAATTCTCGTCAATCTACCTTTACACTTAGACTTTCATATTCTCTAAATTTGCTAAGCTATATAACGAAATAGTATCCTATGTCTTATGTACATAGTTTAGATATATCTAGGGATTTAAATCCTCTATAGTTGAAGCCGGAGCTGTAGCAAGATGATTTGTTGTAATTTCAATAACCGAGTCAGACTCAGCTGAAAGATGTATTCGTAGGTGTACAGGCAGTCACGGGGTATACAGTGTACTGTACAGATAAAAATTCCTGGCCGCGCCAGTCTATATTTGTCTATATTATCAGACTGTCACCAAAATCTGAAGTTTCAGCCACTCATTTATAGATGTGTTAGCTGCTTTCCTGTTTTCCTCGAGGCGTCTCGTATTTTAGCCATTTGAAACCGTTAGTTTGCCTTCGGATAAATTACCTCACATGTATGGTGAGATGATAAGTAATTTGATTCAAGTCAATTTTTTGCAAGTCTAAGTATGATATTCTAACCCCTTTCAGAGCTAGCACTTCTGTACAGCATTCTATCTCTGTACAGTCTGTACTGTACTGATATTGAATGGCATGCGCTATGTAGTGTACAACCACTCCTCACGTGAATTATTCCAACAGAAACAAACCCCAAAATGACAGGCGGCATCATCATCTTGGCGCCGTTGACTATTGCTTAACGTGGAGGGGACGTAATTATTTCCCATCTCGAGCTTTATGTTCCAAAATCTCGATGGAGTATCTATCTATCAAGTCAGGTTATAGTGTGATCTTTCATTGAGTAACGACAAGTTGAGGGGACACGTCCTATCCTTAACACGAGAGGAAGGCTTGTATCACTACGAATCTATAACTTTAACATTACAGCTCTCAAGTGTGAAGAAAATAACAAGGAAGCTGGGGTGTAAAAGTAGGAGACTTACGCTATGAACCACCCTTGGCGACAAGTACACCGATGATCGACTTATCTTTCACAGCACGATCAGACACTATCCAGCCAAGCGCGACGATTGAGCAAGTCTTCACATGATCAACAACTGTGCTAGAGACAGAACTTATCTACACAATGATAAAAAATTGCGATAGATTGACGATAGAGAACTCTAAACATCGTAATCTAAAAAATCGGAGCCCGATAATTTGATCCACAATAATACGATGGGCAATCGCAAAGTTCCTCCGATTCTTCATTTTGGGGACGCTGTGTCGCCTAGAATTATAGAACCCCGCTTGTCAGTTAGTCTAACGCAGTGTTATGCTGCAATGCCACGCCAGATACCCCAGCACCAGCCGGGTCACGCCATTAAAAGAGTAGGTGTAGGAATTTAGGACCATACGAATTCATCAATTATGATTCATCTTCACTTGGCAGTGTGCGGGTGGAATCTGACAGACATATTAGCTTTTAGCAACTGCTTGTTATGGTTAGCACAGCAGGCGTCCCCGTGGCCTGGACGTTGCCCAGCTCTTTGAAAGCGGCAAAAGGCTAACTTTAGAATATATTTATAACCAAGGTGAGATTGCTCATATATCTTTATGTCAGAGTCACTGCTACTATTCTCCACATCTACACATAACAATTTATTTGAAAATTATGCCTGACGAGTGCAAGATCGGAAGTAATGCTTGTGATCAGTGTTTCCGCACCAAACATAATTGTTCAAAACATCCGATTCAATGTCAAAGATGCGCGGAGTTAGGAAGCTCTTGCACTTACAGCTTTGGAAAGTTCATGGGAAGGCCTAAGAAAAGTGCAAAGAGTCGCCGGCAATTCCACAACGAGACTGACAGCAGCACCCAGAGTCAAAGGGAGAACTCAACTCGAATAAATACTTCAAATCTGTCAATTGAAGGTTTATCATTCCAATTCTCAATGTTAATTGCAATTTTAACAAAGGCTTTAGGTATTGAAGAAGTTCAAAATCATACTCCACTACCAACGCCAACAACGAAATCCAATGGTAAGCTCAGTTCCCTCTAGAGAAAGGGCTTGAAAGTTAAAATCAGCAGGCACTCAATCTTTAGATTGGTGGCAGTCCTCTCAAGACGATAAAGATACAAGTAACTACCACTCCAGTATCGATGATGTTGAAAGTCATTCTGCAACGGACGATAAGTCCTATCAAACGACCTCCAAACAATCTACGGCTCCCACTAGGACTTCTGCATGTGACCAATGCTATCGGTTCAAATTCAAGTGTACCAGAGAGCCAGGTTGCTGTCAACGATGTAGCCTAAACGGTAATACATGTACCTACAGTGCTGCCGTTGATATGGTGCGATCACGAAAGCGGTCAGCACCACCATTGCCAATAGAGTTATCCAGAAAGAAAAATTCATTACCTCCGCAAACTAAGTCTGATCGAGATATGGAGGGTAGGTTGGCTTTCACCTATAACATTCTCAACTAACAATAATTAGACTTTGGGACAAGCTCAACAGCAACAGATCTGCATGGCAATGACAGCGAAGCTTTCTGTTCGTGAACCTAACTCTCCATAATATATTTAGGGCTAACCTTTTCAGTTCCAAAAGACATAACAGCGTTGCATCCACAAACGCTCCATCGGAAACATCAAAGATCAACCTCTGATCCCCAAAACTCCAATTCTAGAAGCACATACCAGCCACCGGCAGTCATGCATGAATCAACTGATATCGTGGATGATAATATTTCATTCCACGAAGCTTCTCAATTTTATAGTAATAGTCCACTCAGCATACCTATTTTGGACTCCTTCTTTGAAAATGATAATTTCATCCATGATATCAACTATAAGATCGACCGGTTTGAGGCTACTGAGCAATCACATGGAAACGACCTACCCTCTAAATCAAAAAATCTTGATCCTCTTTTGGAGAAATCCGTTTCGGGCAGTTGTAGTTGCCTGCAATCTGCACTATTCAGTCTCTTCAGTTTGCATTCTATCGTTCGCAGCAACTTTACTTCATCACTGGATAGCATATTTGCAGCAACGCGGAATGGCCTATTGGTTTGCGAAACCTTAACCTTGGCACAGTGCTCTTCTTGTCAGCCAGGTCTTACCTCAACCTTGTTGATCATTTGCGTAGCAATTCTTCAGCAAGTGCATAATGCGTACGAGTTGCTCGCTAACCCCACTGAACTTTCCATAGACAGTGAGGGTGACACTGATAAGAAAGTGGCACTGAGCATTAAAATTGGGGAGATGGAATTTACAGATGTAGGTAATTCTCCAAGTATCATGAGAGCCATTCTCAAGATAGAGAAGGCTAGGGCCGAAAAGATTTGTAAGGAGCTACTAGAAACAACGACTTCTAATAACCAAAGCAAATGTGTTTCTAGGGTGGCGGGAAAAGAGGAAGAAATGATACAAGACAGCATGATCGGCTTGCTTGAAGGCTTCCGTGGACGATTCAAATCCGAAGTAACATAGAAATCATGATAGAGGCAGTTTGCAACCGATCGTTAGCATAGTAATTGAATTATAGTCGTTAACCATTTGACGTTACTTAGCGCCAGCACAGGGGTTTTTTAGGGCTTACTATTACTTGGTCTCAAGGATAAATAATTCCACCCCTAGTTGCTCTACGTCCAAAACTGTCTCTAGTGCTGCTTTACTACTATCTAGCACACATTACCCACAAGCAGATATCTCATTGCTGATGATTTGGGATAAGAATTTTAAAGCAGCACTTTTTATAACTTCTTTGATTGGCCAAATTCAGAAGCTACTAGAAGGCAGAGCAACTAGGGATGGAAAATTATTTATCCTTGAGACCAAGTAACTTAGAGTAAATAGGATTTCTTCCATACTAGCTCTGACAGTTGATAAGTGTCTATGTACCGATTGGCGATAATTCTGCTCGGATCAGCGGGTGGGTGGATACTTGGAGCAAGATTGAATATACAGTCAACCTTGGTTATACCGGAGTGGTTTATACCGGAATTCGCGTTATACCGGATAAAAATCTCTGATCCTTTTATTTTAATATAGCTGTATCGGAATCTCTCTTTTTAATAGATTCTAATAGCTTTTATAATTCTTTTCTTAGTACTCTGATATAGCTAAAAGTAAATTAAATAAAAAATCTATCTATTTCAATATATTGAGAATATTGAAAAACGCTTTAAATAGTCGAACTATATTATTAAATCCTCTATTTAAACATTCTAAGTATAAAGGACTTTAAACGATAATTATAAATAAGTAGAAAAGAGAGTTATATTAATAATAGAATAATTCGAAATATAATAAATAAAAGTATAAAGATATAATTATCTAATTTAATAATAAATATAATATTAAACTTAAAAGATCAATACTAAGTAATATACTAAATAAAAAGAGTAGTTAATTAGATATTACAAAGTTTAATTCCTTTTAGTTATCTTTATATAAAAATAAAAGTAGAAAATAATTTACTTTTAAAACTACTTTATTTAAATAGTAAATTCTTTATAATTAATATTCTAATATAAATATTATAAGTAGCGATCTACTTCGATTTAAAGTAATAGAATTATAATATAAACTATTTAAATATAAAGATTTACCTTTATTATTTAAAGAAGATAAAATATAGTTTAATAAATAATTTAATAGTTTTAAGAAATATTCAAGTTTAAAAAAATAATATTAATATAAAGAAGTAGAAAGTATAAAGATTATAAAGAAGATTAAAGAGATAATAAAAAAGATTTATAAAGCTATTATTATATTATTACGAATACTTATCTTCTAAGTCACGTGGAAGTAGTCAGAGTCCGAGTACTACTAGTTATAATATTTAGTAATATTATTGTAGTTTTATTATTAATAAATAATTTATAAAAAATAGATTGATTATAGATAATAATAAATATATAAGTTGTAATTGAAGTTAAATACAAAGTTCTATATATTAAAGAAAACTATCTATTTATATAAATCTTTATATTCTATAAAGTAAATTAGTAAACTATCTATTAGTCTCTTAATAAACTAATAGAAAGTTTATTAATTTATTTTCCTATTTAAAGTTCTATTAAAAGTATTTTTAGAATTCAAAGTACTAGTTTAATACTAAGTATTTTCCTACTATAATACTATTTATATAAAAAATATAATAATAATTGTAAATACTTTCTTTATTTATATACTAAAAATAAAGATATTTAAAGATTATTTTATTATATAATCTTTATACTCTAGTTTATATCTACTAAATATAAAAAGTAGCTTTCTAAGTCTAAAGTTCTTAAATATTTATATAATTTAAAGTTATAATACTATCTTCTTTCTAATTAAATATTATCTTGATATTTATTATAATAGTATAGAATACTTATTTAGTTCTTTAATAAATTTGTTTTTTTTCTTTCTTCTATTATATTTATATTATATATTTAAAGAATAAAATAAATTAAATTAGGAAATTATATTAAAAGATTAAAGTAGAAAATAGTTACTTATTTTTATTATAAAAAAACTAGTTATTTTAATAATTATATTAAAATATTTATTAGTTTTCTTAATTATTATTATATTAAATACTCTTATTAAAATAAGATTTATAATTTTATTTCTTAGAATCGGATATCTAAATTATCTAATTAAAATTCTTTTAATTCTTAATAAGAGTAATTAAAATAAAAGAAGAAAGAGATAATAGTTAAAATTCTTTATTTATAAAAGTAATAATATTTTTTAGATAATTATAAAAGGAAAATAATCTAAATAAATTTAAATTTACTAAATAAATTAGATAAATTAGAAGAAAAAAAGAGATTGAAAAAGAAATAAACTAAGTAAATTAAATAGACTTTTTAAATATCTAATTCTTCTAAAATCATTTTTTCAATCTTTAAACTTCTTTTAATAAACAATTCTGAATTAATTACTTAGTTAAAAGCTGAAGGTTTCTTCAATAGAATATTTCTAAATATTATAAGTAGTTTAAATTTTTAATTAGTTTTTATATATTTTTTAAATATAAGTAATCTTTCTATTTAATTAAATAATAAAGTTATTCTCTAATATACTTCTAGTTTAGTATTTCTTCAACTTTATATTTAGTATTTAGATTAACTAGTTTAATTTTAATATAAAGTATATTTAGTACTTTTAATAATACTAATTTGAGAAGTAATATATAAAATATAGAATATATATTTATTGTTTTTAGTAGTTCAAAATAGTAATTAATTAGTTTAACTACTTTATTAATTTTAAAAAGTCTTAGTTTCTTATAATTTAATTTATTACTTAGTTTTTTTATATTGATATTTTGTTTAAAGAGATAAATTTTATCTCTTTTCTTAAATATTAGTTTTATATTATATTTCTTATTATAGTAATCTACTATTTATAATATAATAAATTTAATATTAAATAATAATTACTTGTATAAATCTTTAAATCTTTTTATTTTTATTATTCCTACTTTCAATTTAATTGTATTTAATAATTATATATTATATATTTTTAATTTAAATCTAAAATTAGTATATATTAGTATTATATTTATTATAATTATTTTAATAGTATTATATATAAATTATATAAATAATAGTAATTCTACTTAGTTATCTTATTAATAGTTAATATAATATTATAAATATTATTCTATAGTTTAATTTAAATATTCTATTTAACTATCTGATTATAAATAAAATATTATAAAGAGTTTCTTTTTAATTTTTAATAAAGTTGTGAATATTTATTAGAATTTTAATATAAAGAGTTTATTTTAATTTAAGATAATCTTATTTAGTATTTTATATATATTAATTATTATTTTTAGGAATATATAAGTTAAATCTTTAATTATACTATTTTTCTTATAAAGAATTATATATTTAAACTTAGTTAATTGATTTATAATAATTAAGATAAAGTTGTATTTTACTTTTATTATTAAGTTTTTCAAAGATAGTAATTTAACTATAAAGTTTTATATAATAAACTTCTATAGCTAAATAAATATATTCGAAGTTTTAAACTAATTATATAAAGTATACTATAAGGTTTTATTCTATATATAAGTATTATAATTTCTAATAACTTTTTTAATTATCTTTTTTATTTATAGAAAATATATATTTATTTTAATTTTTATAAATATTTTAGTAATTCTTTAATAATTGTAAATTAGTAGTTTATATTATTCTTAAATAAACTTTTTAATTAAAATAGAAAGGATATATATTTTCTTATAAAAATATATTACTTTTTCTTTAATTATAAATTCTTTATCTAATCTTTCTAATATTTATATTATAGTAGAATTATTCTTATAATATTCTTATACTTATTTCTTTAAATAATTATTATAAATTCTTGTTATTATAGTTAATTAGATTGAATTAAATATTAATAATTTATTTTTTTAATAAAATATTACTTAGAAGGTTTTTTTACTCTTTTCTTAATATTCTTCCTTTCTATTAAAAATATCAATTTTAGTATTCTTTGATTTTTTAATATATAGGATTTTGAAGTTATATATAACTAGTATTTTAATTTATTATATTTATTATTAGTTAAGAATCTTAGTAGTTATAAAGTAGATTAGATTTTTATAATCTAAGTAAACTTAGATTATATATTTAGATCTTTTAAAATAAACTCTCTATTCTCTAAATATATTAATAATAGCTAATAATTCTTTATTATAAATTTTATAATTTAACTTTACTAGTTAGAACTTTCTTAAATAGTATATTATTAGTTATAGCTTTTTATTTTTCTCTAGTTAATTAAAAATTATATTTAATATAAAGTTTAATATATTTATCTTAATAGTAATTATTTATTTAAAATCAAAAGTGATTAGAACTAGTATTTATATAAAAGTTTATTTAAGTTTATTAAAAGCTTTTTATATTATATTATTCTAATTATATCTAATATTCTTTTTAGTTAAATTTATAAGAAATATTATAATTTTTAAATAATCTTTAATAAATCGTTTATAAAAATTTATAAATTTTAAAAAAAATTATATTTTTTTAATAATAATAAACTCTTTTTATTTTAAAACTTCTTTTATTTTATCTAAATTTATCTTAAATTTTATTATATTAATAATATATTTAAAGAATTTAATTTTAATAATATAGAATTTATATTTTAAAAGTTTTAATAAAATATTTATATTTATTAAAATTTATAATATCTTTTATATAATTTTAATATATTCTTTAAAAGTTTTAATAAAGATTAAAATATTATTTAGATATATTATATAGTAATTATCAAAGTACTTTTATAATAAGTTATTAACTAAATATATATATATAGTTAATATATTAGTAAGTCTAAAAAGTATAACCTAGTATTTATAATATTTATAATATATATAAAATACTATTTTCTATTTATCTTCTTTTTTAATTTAAATCAAATTGAATTTTATATATTAATCTAATTTTATAAAGAATTTAACTTTTCTAATTTAATTTTATAGTTTACTAGCTAATAGTAATAAATATTAGTTTTTAATAGTAATATTATTAAGCTTTCGATAATTAATAACTAGTTTATTTTTTTTATTTTCTTTTTTTAATATAAAGAAGATTAGTATTTTTATAAATAAAGTAGATTTTTTAATAAATCCTTTTATTAAATTTTCGTTAAGATATTTATAAAGTAATTTAAACTTTTTTTTAATAATAGTATAATTAATAAAAATAGTAGTTTCTTTTCTTCTTTTAATTTTATTTTATAATTTTAAAGTTTATATTTTAATAAAATACTTTCTTTCAATCTTTCTTAAAAGATCTTAGTATATTTTTTATATTATATTAGTATACTTTTTAATAAAGGATTTTAGATTAAATATTCTATATTTAAAATATTATTTGTTTTTAGTTTTTATAGTTTTTTCTATTATATTCTATATTAATATATCGGTTCTACAGAATTTTATATAAAGTCTTTCTTATATTTATACTTATTAAATTTCAAGATTTATTTAATTTAGTTAATATATAGATTATAACTTTTTAGTTATAATATTCTTAGAATTATCTAGTATTCTCTTAATAAAATTAAATCTATTCTTATCTACTTAGAGTATTATTTTATTTATATTCTAAAAACTTATATTTTATATTAAACTATTCTATTCTCTTTAATTAGTTATTTATTAATAAAATAAAGTTTATATAAAATTAGTTTCTTAAGAATTTATAGTTTAATTAATATTATAGTTTCTAATATTATAAAATTCTTTATTACTTTTAAATTTATTATTACTCAAAGCTTTTATTTATTTATATATACTTTGTAAAAGATTTATTTTAACTTTAAAATAATATTTAGTTTTCTAATTAACTTTTTTAACTTTGTAAATTATTAGAGTTTCTTATAATAAAGTTCTATAATTAATATATTTTATTATAATCTAACTTTTTAGTTTTTTGATTTATTATAAAAAGGATTATATAATATTAAGAAAAAGGATAATATTATAAGAAGTAATTATCTAACTTATAACTAAATTTATCAAGTATATATAATTTAATATATATAGAGATTATAATTTATATTATATATATATATAAATATTATGATTTATATTATATATATATTATAACTTGTAATATATAGATATTACTAAGTCTCTAAATTTATTAATAAATATTACTATTATATAGTGATAATAAATATTAAGATTAAATGATCTTAACTCAATTAATTATATAAAACTAAATATTTTACTCGATTTAGACTTTCTACTTCGAAGTTTATTTAAGCTTATAAATAATAGCTAGAAAGCTTAGTTTTAAAAAGTTAGATCAATTAATTATCTTTATTATTATTATATATATCTAGCTATTATCTAATTATAATAGTTATAAACTTAATCTAATATATATTATATTATATAGAGAAAACTATTTACTAGTTTATTTAAAAAGCTATTTTTCAAATACTTCTTACTTCTATTTTTTATATTATATTATCTCTTTAAATCTTACTAATTATTATATTTTAACTTATTATAATTAGTAATATCAGATTAGCAATCTATTAGTAATAGATAATATAGTTTTTAGAATTTAGATAATAATACTAGATTAAATAAATATAGTATTTTATTAATTCTAAAATCTATAATAGATTGATTAAAATACTAATTGATATCTAACTTAATAATATTATTAGCAAAGACTAGTTTATTTAATCTTTATTAGAATTACTCTCTTTTCACTAACTAAAGAAATAGTTATATACTTAAAAGATTATTAATTATAATATTAAGATAAGTAGGACTAATAATATTAATATTAATATTAAGAACTAATCAAAGTTAAATTATCTATTAATATAAGATGTTTATAAAAACTTTATAATATTGTAAAAAGAATTTATTAATAAGAAAGCTAAATATAATCTTTATTATAAAGTATTCGAAGATATTTATATATAGATTTCTATAATTATTAATACTAATTTCTTTATTAACTTTAATTTTTATAATATTAATCTTGATAGTATTATTCTTTATAATACTATCTATTTATTTAAAACACAGTTTATACTTTATAAATTAATAATCTTTATTAATATCTAAAGAGAATATATTGATATACTTAATTAAATAAAATATAGTTAAGTATTATTAAATAACTAATTTAAGAAATAGAATATAATATATAATAAGGCTTGTATATACTAATTTAATAAAACTAAAAGAACGATTATTATAACTATTTTCTTTAAAATAATAAAAGTTAAGATTAAATCAATCTAAATAAATAAGAAACTAAGATATATTATAAGAAAATAATAATTAAACTAACTTATCTTTATTTTAAACAAAGTAAATATTATTCTCTTTATACTTTTAACTAATAAATCTTATAAATTTAAAGAAAAAAAAGTATTTATAATAATAATCTTTTTAGAAGATAATATAAGATTAGAGACTATTTAAAATAATAAGAATAAATTAATTAAGAAAAAAAATAAGAATTATTTATATTATTTAAAAAATTAGTTCTTTGATTTAAAGAATAAATATACTTAAAAACTAGAAGATTGTAAATTGTTGAGAGGAGTACTAAAAGATAATTTAACTAATAAGTCTAATACCTTTGAAATTAAGTAAATTAAAAAGAGGATTAAATATTTATAATAGAATAATTTAAAAAAAATCTTAGTTAAGAAAGATATATTATAATTAATAATCAACTTAACTACTTTCTAATTACTATTTTCTAGAAAAATTATAATAACGATTATCAATCCTTTTTTTATAAATATTAGTAATCTTAATATATATTTAATCTTAGTTATTATTAATAAATACTATTTAATAAATTCTACTCTTCTAAATAATTATAATATAATATATTTAATTAATAATATCTTTTTACTTAATAGTAAAAAGATTACTTACTTTGATAATAATAATATTATTAAAGTTAGTATATTATTACTACTAATTGTTAGATATAATATCTATATTATTAAGAATATTTTCAATAGTTTTAATAGATCTAATATAAAAGATTTTATCTTAATAAATATCGTTTTTATTCTTAGTTTTTATATTAATATAATCTCGAAGTTTTAATTAATAAAAGCAAACTTATAATTTTATAATTTTAACTATATATTAAAATACAATCTATATAAAAAAAGTATGATTATTATATCACTTATATGAAAATACAATCTAATCTTTTTAGAATTTAAGAAAGTTATTTCTTATTACTTAATTATACTAAGTAATATCTTTATAAATAAAACTGTAATAATATATCTAGCTATTTATTATAAAATTAGTAAATCTTTTAAGCGATTATATAATTCTTTACTTAATAGAGAAGATATTATATAAATATAATATAATAGAGCTAAGTATTTTAAGTAGAAAGCTTTTAAATATTTAGTAAATAAAGTAAGAGATATAAGAATTAAAAAGATTTTAAAAGTTAATTACAAGTATTATATTAGAGTGTATACTAAGCAAGTTATTAACTATTATTTAAAGGATTAGTAACTATTATAACTATTTTATAAGATTGTATAAAATCTTTTCGACTTTCTAATATCGTTCAACAATTATTTATAATTATTACTAATTAAAAAGTTATATAATAGTAAGATCTTTGAAATTTTATTTGTAAATAAAACTTATTATAAAGTATTTCGAATAATTACTAATTTTAAAGTATAAATAAAATAATAGTATTACTTATTAATTTATATTATCAAATAAAATAATAATAGATTAGTAATCAGTATTAATAGATATACTAAGTTTAAATGATAGATATTTATAGAAGGAATTAAAATTAAGCTTTTATTAGCTTATACTTATAAATTAAATAATATAACAAAGTATATAAATCAGAAGATTATTATTAAAGTAATAAAAATATAAACTTAAACAAATCTTCTAATAAAATTATAGTTTGAAATTATATAGATAGTAATTTATCTATATAATATAAACTTATTATAATAAAGAAATTTCAAGATATTAAATAAAGTTTTAGATTTATAGTTTAAATAATATTTTCGATAGTATAACCTAGTATTAATAATATCAGTTATTATTAATCTGCGTTTAAACTAGAATAGTATATACTAATATAATTATCAAGCTTACTTTTTAAATAAAAAATAAAAAATCGATATTAATAAAAGATAATATAAAGTTAATTCTTAAACTTATTTAAAGTATTTAGTAAATTATATATTTAGATTACTAATCTATTAAATATAGATACTAAAGTTTAATAAGATTATTATTATTTATAATATTCAGTTTAATAAAAATATTATTTACTTTAAAACTAATAAGATCTAGAAATTATCTTCGAAAAAATATCTAAGTGAAATTATTCGAACTTTTAATTTTAAAGTAATTAAAAACCTAGATAAATCAATATTAAAAAGTAATAATATAAACAATCTTTATATAATTATAAAGAAAATCGCTTTATAAAATACTAATAATTAAAAATATTATAAAAAGATCTCGAAGATAAAGAAGTTTAATAATAATAAATAAAGACTTTCTAGTAGTTTATAACTTTCAGATAATAACTTATATCTAAAAGGGAGTAATAGTAATTGAAATATATAATATTTATAAAATTAATTTAAAGATCGAACTAATATTAGAACTAATACTATATTTAACCAAGTTTAGAATATAGATATTAATAATCTAATTAATAATAAATAAATTTAAGTTAAAAGATATATAGTTTATAAAGTATTTAATAAAGCTATATTATCTAATTTATTAATAACTTAAAAAGTTAATAAACTTAAAAGTAAAATAAATTATAATTATTTTAATATTGTTAATATATTTTATAAGGAATATAAAGAAAGTTTAGAAGAAGATATTATTAAGTATATATTTTTATAAATTGAAAACACTTTATATAATCTTATATATACTTTATATAATAATACTAAGTAATATAAATAGAAAGAGATTGAAATTATCTTAATTTAATAAAATACTTTTTAATTAATTAATTTATTAAATAAAGAGATTTAACTATTTAAAAGATTAAAATTCGTAATTAAAATTCTAACTAAAAGAATAGATATAAAATAAAATATATAAGATATTAATCTTTTTTTATATTAATAAAACTATACTTTAATATATAATACTAGAAGATAAAAACGATTTTATTTAAAGTATAATAAGAAGATTGTTAATATATTTATTAAGATAATTATAGTTTAATTGTTTTTAAAAGGTAATAAGAAATTTAATAACTTCTATAATATATTCTAACTTGATTATCTAGATATAAATAAAGATAAAGAGTAAAGTAAATTTATAATACTTTATAATATAATAAAAATAATTATTATAATTAAACTAAAGAAATCTATAGTAAAGCTATTATAATTATTTAAAATTTATAAAAGTTAAGTAGTTAAATTACTTAAATATTATTAAAACTTTGATATATATTTTATAGAATTAGTATTTAAAACTAATTATAATAAGAAGATTAATAATCTTAGATTTTAGAATATATAAAAGGAAATATTAAAAAGTTTAGTAAAGATGAAATTAATATTATTTAAATAGGTTTTTATATATAAAATAAATTAGGATAGTTATATTATAAAGTATAAATCACGATTTATAATAAAAGAAGATTTATAAATAAAAAGTATAATCAAATCAACTTATACTATAATATTTACTTCTTATTCTTTTTATATTATTATAATTATAATTGTTAAATTCGATTTTGAAACTAAGTAGTTTGATATAATAAATATTTTTATAAATATATTATAAGATCTAAATAACGAACTAGTAGTATATTATCTATTTAATAGTTATAAAGTAAAAAGTATAATTATAATTATTAATTATACTCTTTATAGTTTATATAATTTACTAGTAATATAGTTTAAAAATTTTACTAAGACTTTAGTTAGTTTAAAGATAAAGTTATATTTAAATAAACTATATATACTTTTTATTAAAGATTGTAAAATATTAGTATTTTTTTTTATTAATAATATTCAAATTATTTATAATAAGTAATATATTAAAGAAATTAAAAGAATTATTAATAAAATCTGATTTATATATAAATTATATAAAATAAAAGATACTAAATAGTTTTTAAAAATTCAGATTATTAGAAACTGATTTTAAAAAAAACTATAACTTGCTTATAATATCTATATTAAGAAAATTACTAGAAAGTTTAATCTTGTTAATAATAAACTTACTAGTACTCTACTTTCTATTATAAAATTCAGAAAGAATAAGAAAGTAGTAATTAGATTAAAAGTTAAAGAATATTAAAAGAAAGTTAATTTAATTCTATATATTATAATTACTCTATATATAGATATTATATTTACTATATTATAATTATCTTATTTCCTAACTAACTCTTTAGAAAATTATTTAAAAGTAATAGACTACTATATCAGTTATTTATAGAAAATAAAATATTTTATTATAAAATATAATATAAATTACTTATCTTAACTACTTATAATATTAGATATATTATTTACTAATAATAGTGAAATAAAGTAATCTTCTTAGAAGTATATAATATTATTATATAATAGATTGATTATCTAGAAAATATTAAAATAAAATATTATAATAACTTTTATAATTAAAGCCAAACTACTTAATATAAAGAGAATTACAAAGAAAATTATAATAATAACTAAATTATTAAAGGAATTCGAGTTAGTAATATCTAAACTTATTACTATCTATTATAATAATATATAAGTAATAAGATTAATTGTAAATAAAAATAAAAGGATATTAATTAAGTTTAAATATATTGATATCTAAAATATATAATTAAAATAAGAATATTTAAAGAAATTATTTAATATAGTCTATTTACTTATAAAAAATATACTAGCTAATAATCTTACTAAGAATCTTATTTACTAATAGTTTAAATATTTCTATATTTATTTAAACTTACAAGATATAAAGAGAAAAATCGAGAAGTTAAATATAATAACTAAAACTTTTTAAATATTTTTGAAAACTATTTTTTTATTTATTATATTTTCTTAAAAAGTAAAAATTTTAACTATTTTAAATTAAATATTAATATTAAAGTAAGATTGAAATAGACAATCTTCTGAATAATAACTGAATTATTTAATAAGAAACTATTCTTAATTTAATTTTTTTTTAATATTGATAAATTCAATTTAATATAATCGATAATATAGATTAATAATATAAAAGTTATAATTAATAAATAGATAATTCTAAATAACTTAAGTAGAAAAATTATTAACTAATATAAAGTAGAAATAACTTTGAGATATATTAAATTATTTTTTAAAAATACTTTAAAATATTATTTTATATATTTTATTATAAAAGGAAGTATTTAAGTTTAATATATATTTAATTTTTAAAAATCTATTTAAATAAGTTTTAAATACTTACTTTTAATTATCTTACTATTATCTAATAATTACTTTAACTTAATATAGAATAATTACTTAATATCCTCTTTTAAAAACCTACTTATAACTAACTTTCTAAATAATATTATATAAAAATTAAAATAACTAATTAATAAACTCGATATAATAAAAGAACTTTAAAAATAAACTAAATAGTTGATATTTTAATATAAAGATAGTTATATAAAAGATCTATATTTATTTAGAAGATTATAATTATTTAAAGCTTTTAGATTATTACTATAAATATTAGAACTTTATATATATCATAGAAAATACTATATAGTTTCCAAATTATATAGTCTTAAATTATATAATACTTGGGATTATAAAGTAGACTATAATATCAAATCGGATATATTATATTTATCTATAGAGAAGCTAAGTATTATAATAATTATTATAGAATCGGAGATCTACAAGTACAGTTCGGAACTCTTACTAATACTTATATCTTTTAATTATATTATCTTGATATATAGGTAGAATCAGATAGAAAATCTCTTTTAACTTGAGGATATTACAGACTTTTATAAATAAAGCTAGAAATCTTAAAAAGAAAGAGATCAGTTAATTACAACTTTATTATTATTATATATATCTAGCTATCATCTAACTATAATAGTTATAAGCCTAATCTAATACTAAATCTATTATATAAAGAAAACTATCTGTTAGTTTATTTGATAGCTACTTTTCAATTATCTTTTTATTTCTATTTTGATCTTACTTTACCTTCTCTTAATTTTTATCAATTATTATATCTTAACTCGCGATAATTAGTAATACTAGGTTAGCGATATAATAATAATAAGTAATATAGTTCTTAGAATTTAAAAGATAATACTAAATTAAATATATATAGTATTTTATAAACTTTGAGATTTATAATAGACTAATTAAAGAACTAGTCGAGATCTATCTTAATAATACTATTAGCAAAGACTAGCTTACTTAGTTGCTTTTAGAACTACTCTTTCTTTATAAGCTAAAAGAGGAATTATATACTTAAAAACTTACTAACTACGATACTAGTATAAACGAGATCAGTAATATAAATACTAATATAAAAGATTAACTAAAGCTAGATTATCTATCAATCTAAAATATCTATAAAAATTTTATAATATTATAAAAGGAATTTGTTAATAATAAATCCAAGTATAATTTCTACTATAAAGTATTTAAAGATATTTATATATAGATCTCTTTAATAATAGATATTAATTTCCTTATTAACTTTAGTCTTCGAAATATTAACTTTAGTAATATTACTTTTTATAATACTATCTATTTACTTAAGATCTAACTTATATTCTATAAATCAATAATTCTTAATAATATCTAAAGAGAATATATTAATATACTCGATCAAATATAATATAGTTAAGTATTATCAAGCGATTAGTTTAAGAAGTAGAATATAGTATATAGTAAAGTTTATATATATTAACTCAACAAAATTAAAAGAATAATTATAGTAACTACTTTCTTCGAGATAGTGAAAGTCAAAATCGAATCGATTTAAGCAAATAAAAAATTGAGGTATATTATAAGAAAGTAATAATTAGGTTAACTAATTTTAACTTTAGATAAAGTAAATATAATTCTCGCTATATACTTAGCTAATAAATTTTATAAGCTTAAAAGAAAAAGTATATTTATAATAACAATTCTAATAAGAGAATCTATAAAAGTAAAGACTATTTCAAGTAATAAAAACAAATCTAAATCTGAAGCTAAAAATAATAAAAACAAAGTACTTAAGAAACTAAACTAGAATTATCTATATTATATAAAGAATTAGTTCTCTAATTTAAAGAACAAGTACTATTAGAAGCTAAAAGAATATAAAATATTAATAAGAATATTAAAGAACGAACTTATTAAAATAAAACTTAATAATACTGATATCAAGTAAATTAAAGAAAAGATTAAAAATCTTTAGTAGACTAATCTATAAAAGGTATTGACTAAGAAAGAAATATTATAATTAATAGCTAACTTAACTATTTCCGCTTTACCTTTCTTTGGAAAAATAGTAATAGTAATTATCAATCTATCTCTTATAGATATTAGTAATTTTAATATATACTTTACTTTAGTTATCACTGATAAATACTATTTAGCAAACTCAACTCTTCTAAACAACTATAATATAGTATATTTAATTAATAATATCTTTCTACTTGATAGAAGAAAGATCACTCACTTTAATAAAAATAATATTATCGAAGTTAGTATTTTATTACTACTAATTATTAAATATAATATTTATACTATCAAGAATATCTTCAATAATTCTAATAGTTTTAATATAGAAAATCTTATTTTAACTAATATTACTTTTATTCCTAGTTTCTATATTAATATAATCTCGAAGTTTTAACTAGCAAAGGCAAACTTATAATTTTGTAATCTTGACTATATATTAAAATACAGTTTGTATAAGAAAAGTATAATTATTATATTACTTATATAAAAATATAACCTAGTCTTTTTAGAATTTAAGAAAGTTGTTTTTTATTACTTAATTATACTAAGTAATATTCTTGTAAGCAAAGTAGTAATAATATATTTAGCTATTTACTATAAAATTAGTAAGCCCTTTAAGCGATTATACAATCCTCTACTTAATAAAGAAAATACTATATAAATATAGTATAATAAAACTAAGTATCTAAATTAGAAAGTTTTTGAGTATTTAATAAACAAAGTAAAAGATGTAAAAATTAAAAGGATTTTAAAAGTTAATTATAAATATTATATTAGAGTATATACTAAGTAAATTATCAATCGATATTCAAAAGATTAGTAATTACTACGATTATTTTATAAGATTGTATAGAATCTTTTCGACTTTCTAATATTATTCAATAGTTTCTTATAATTACTATTAATTAAAGAGTTATATAGTAGTAAGATCTTTAAAATCTTATTTATTAATAAAACCTATTACAAAGTATTCTATATAATTACTAATTTTAAAGTATAAATGAAATATAAATATTATTTATCAATTTGTATTATTAAACAAGATAATAATAGATTAGTAATCAATATTAACAGATATACCGAGTTTAAACGATAGATATTTATAGAAAGGATTGAGATTAAATTTTTACTAACTAACACTTATAAATTAAATAATACAATAAAGTATATAAATTAGAAGGTTATTATTAAAGTAATCAAAATATAAACTTAAGTAAATCTATTAGTAAAACTATAGTCTAAAGTTATATAAGTAATAATTTATTTATACAATATAAACTTATTATAATAGAGGAATTTCAAGATACTAAACGAAATCCTAGATTTATAGTTTAAATAATATTTTCGATAGTATAATCTAATACTGATAATATCAATTATTATAGACTTACACCTAAACTAGAATAGTATTTACTAATATAATTGTTATATTTACCTTTTAGATAAAGAACGAGAAATCGATATTAATAAAAAGTAATATAAAATTAATCTTCGAGTTTATCTAGATTACTTAGTAAATTATATACTCAGAATACTAATCTATTAAATATAGATATTAAAACTCAATAAAATTATTATTACTTATAATATATAATTCGATAAAAATATTATTTACTTTAAAACTAATAAAAACTAGAAATCATCTTTGAAGAAATATCTAAATAAAATTATATAAACTTTTGATCTTAAAGTTTTCGAAAACTTAAATAAATTAATATTAGAAAGTAATAATATAAATAAACTTTATATAGTTATAAAAGGGATTGCTCTATAAAATATTGATAATCAGGAATATTACAAGAAGATCTCGAGGATAAAGAAGTCTGATAATAATAAGTAAAAACTTCTTAGTAGTTTATAACTTTTAGATAATAGCTTGTATCTAAAGAGAAGTAATAATAGTCGAAATATATAGTATTCGCAAGATTAACTTGAAGATCAAACTAATACTAAAATTGATATTATACTTGATTAAACTCAAAGTATAGATATTGATAATCTAATTATTAACAAGTAAAGTTAGAAGGAAGAAAATATAGTTTATAAGATATTTAATAAAACTATATTATCTGACTTATTAACAACTTAAAAGGTTAATAAGCTTGAAAATAAGATAGATTATATTTATTCTAATATTGTTAATATACTCTATAAAGAGTATAAAGAAAGTTCAGAAGAAGATATTATTAAGTATATATTTTTATAGATTGAAGACACTCTATATAATCCTATATATACTCTATATAATAGTAATCGATAGTATAAATAGAAAGAGATTGAAGCGACTTTTTTATAATAAAACGTCTTTCAATTAATAAATCTGTTAAATAAAAAAGTTTAACCACTTAAGAAACTAAGATTTATAATCGAAGTTTTAATAAGAAAAATAGATATAAAGTAAAATATATAAGATATTAATTTTTTTTTATACTAATAAAATTATAACTTAATATATAATACTAGGAGATAAAGACGTCTTCAGTTAAGATATAATAGGAAAATCGTTAATATATTTATTAAAACAATTATTACTTAATTGTCTTTAAAAGGTAATAAAAAGCTCAATGATTTCTATAATATATTCTAACCTAATCACTTAGATATAAATAGAAACGAAGAGTAAAGTAAATTTATAACTCTCTATAATATTGTAGTAATAGCTATTATAACTAAATTAAAGAAACTTGTAATAAAGCTATTATAGTTATTTAAAATCTATAAAAGCTAAGTAGTAAAATTATTTAAGTATTACCGAGACTTTAACTTATATTCTATAGAACTAGTATTCAAAGTTAATTATAATAAGGAGATTAATAATCTTAGATCTTAGAATATATAAAGGGAAATATTAAAAAACTTAGTAAAAATAAAACTAATACTACTTAAGTAAGTCTTTATATATAAGATAGATTAGAATAACTATATTATAAAGTATAGATTGCAGTTTATAATAAGAGGAGATCTACAAGAGAAAAGTATAATTAAATTAACTTATACTATAATACTTACTTCCTATTCTTTTCATATTATTATAACTATAGTTACTAAGTTTGATCTTGAAACTAAATAATTCGATATTATAAATATTTTTGTAAATATATTATATAACTCAAGTAAAGAGCTAGTAATATATTATCTACCTAACAGTTACAAAGTAGAAGGTATAATAGTAATTATTAATTATACTTTTTATAGCTTGCAAGACTTACTAATAATATAATTTAAAGATTTTACTAAGACTTTAGTTGGATTAGAGATAAAATTATACTTAAATAAACTTTATATATTTATTACTAAAAACTATAAAATATTAGTACTCTTCTTTATTAATAATATATAAGTTATTTATAATAAGTAATATATAAAGAAGGCTGAAAGAATTATTAATAGAATCTAATCTATATATAAACTATATAAGATAAGTAATATTGAATAATTCTTAAAGATCTAGATTATTAGAAACTGATCTTAGAAAAAGTTATAACTTGCTTATAATACTTATATTAAGAAAATCACAAGGAAGTTTAATCTTATTAGTAATAAACTAGTTAATACTTTACTTCCTATTATAAAATTCAGAAAGAATTAGAAGATTGTTATTAGATCAAAAGTTAAAGAATATTAAGAGAAAGTTAGATCGATTCTATATATTATAATTACTTTATATATAGATATTATATTTATTATATTATAATTATCTTACTTTCTAATTAACTCTTTAGAAGACTACTTAAAAGTAATAAACTACTATATCAGTTATTTATAAGGAATAAGATATTTTACTATAGAATATAATATAGATTATTTGTTTTAACTACTTGTAGTATCAGATATATTATTTATTAATAATAGCGAAATAAAGAAATCTTCTTAAAAGTATATAATATCCTTATATAGAAGATTAATTATTTAGAAAGTATTAAAGTAAGATACTATTATAATCTTTACAATTAAAGCTAAACTGCTTAATATAGAGAGAACTACTAAAGAAACTATAATAATAACTAGACTATTAAAGGAACTTGAATTAATAGTACTTGAACTTATTACTATTTATTATAATAATATATAAGTAATAAAACTAGTTATAAGTAAAAATAAGAAAATATCAACTAAGTTAAAATATATCGATATCCAGAATATATAACTAAAATAAGAATATTTAAAAAAGTTATTTGATATTATCTATTTTTTTATTAAAGATATATTAGCTGATAGTCTAATTAAGAATCTTATATATTAATAATTTAAACGCTTCTATATTTATCTAAACTTATAGAATATAAGAGAAAAGATCGAGAAGTTAAATATAATAATTAAAACCTTTTAAAAACTTATTGAAAGTCACTTTTTTATTTATTATTTCTTTTCAAAAATAAATCTTTTAAATATTTCAATCTTGATACTAATATTAGAGTAAAGTTGAAATAGATAATCTCTAGAATAATAACTAATTTACTTAGTTAGAATTTTTTCTTAGTCTGATTTTCTCTTAACACTAATAAATTTAATTTAATATAATTAGTAATATAAACTGATAATATAGTAGTTAAAACTGATAAATAGATAATTTTAAGCTATTTAAGTAAGAAAATTACTGATTAGAATAAAATAAAACTAATCTAGAAAATATAGCTAGTTATATTCTAAAGAGATTTTAGAATATTTTCACGGATTTCATTATAACAAAAAGTATTTAAGTTTAATATATACTTAATTCTCAAAGATCTATTTAAATAAGTTTTAAATACTCACTTTTAATTATCTTACTATTATCTAATAATTGCTTCAACTTAGTATAAAACAAATACTTAGTATTCTCTTTTAAAAACCTATTTATAATAAACTTCTTAATTAAAATAATATAAGATTTAATACTATTAATCGATAAATTTAAAGTAGTTAAAGAACTTTAAAAGTAAACTAAGTAATTAATATTATATTGTAAAAATCATTATATAGAAGATTTATATTTACTTAAAAGATTGTAACTACTTAAGACTTTTGAATTACTACTATAAATCTCAGAGCTTTAAGTATATACTAATAACCCTCAAAATATAATATAAGATAATATTATAAAGAAACAAAGAATATATAAGATTATTTTGAGAACAAGTTGAGATTAACTAGAAGAACTAAAGTGATATATAAGAGTAGTCTGTGTAAGACTACCTAGAAAAATACTAATAGTATTAATATAAGAAGTGAAGATTACTTTATTATAAGAAGATTTCTAGAAGGTAATAGAAGAGTTAAAGAAACCAACCTTTTTTAAACCTTGTAAGCGAGTATAATAAAAACTAGATAAAGTAAATAGATTATTATTATCTTTATTATTATTATTATTATCCTTATTATCTTTATTTTTATCTTCTTCTTAACTATTATTCTCTTTATCAGAAAGCTAATCTACAAAGTAATTTTCCAAGTTATATATTTTAGTCAATATTTTGAAAAACTTTTAAATATCTTTTAAAGTCTAGAAAAAGTTAAATATCAATTTGATTCTATAAAGAATAAACAGAAAACTTACTTTACTAAAATCTCTTTTCTTAAACAATATAAGTAACTTCTTAGTAATAAGTATTAATATTTAAAAAATAAGATAATACTTTTTTATCTTACAATTTTAACAACGACCCGACTTCCTAGTATATATATAATTATAATAATACTCTTTACTAAGATTATATAAAATACTCTAAATATAACTAAAACAAAGAATATAGTGATAGTTACTATAATTTATAAAATCAAAGTAATTCTAAGAACTATTTTAAGAAGCTTTAATATCTTTACTAGATAATTTAAATAAGTTGTAAGAAGTAGTAACTCTAATAATATTAAGAGAATCTAAATAGTTACTAGTTAAATTACTTTAGCTACTTTCTATATAAATATCTCTATATAGCATTTAACAATTAGCTAGAAAAGCAACTATTTTACTTTTATATTATAAGGTTTAAGATAGTACTAAAAGCTATATTAAATATTATATTATATACTAATTGTATATTAGATAATAATCGCTATAAGGATACTTGAGCTGCGAAATAGATTAATTAAAAGTATAGTATCTATCAAGTCTAAAACTAGTTTAAGAGTTTTGTAGAAAGTATTTAATAGTAAGAAAATTATATTTTAAAAGAGGTTAAAAATATATATTTAGCAACTACAACTCAGTTAGACTATAAACTCGAAATAGAGAAAGAGTATATATAGAACCTCTAACTAATACAAACAAAGTATAAAAACTATATAGAGTATATAGTAGAAGTAATAGATAGAATAAATACTAAGTTAAAGTAGATAATAATAGTAATCTACTTTAACTAATAAAGGAAGATTTATCTTCTTTAAAGTTAAAAGTAAGAACTAATAAATCGGATTAGTAAGGAAAAATAGAATTTAAAATATTTCTATATAGAGTAATTAAAGAATATATAGAAGTCTTAATTAAATAAGTATTAAAAGAAACAACTTATACAAAATAAAAACAAGAAGATTCGATTTAAAACTTAATTATATAAATAATTAGCAATTAGAGAGTAAAGAAATTAGAAGGTAAAAAGAATTTAAAACTTATTTATAATAAATACTAAGTAATATCTATAATAGTAGTATTAGTCTTAATCGAAGATACTTGATTTCTAAAGTTAGAAATATAAAGATTAAAAGTGAAAAAATCTAATTTACTAAGTTAATTATATAGAGCAAATTAAATATCTTTTTACTACAAATAAGTTTCGTAAACTTAACAAACTACTTAGTAAGTTACTTGTTAAATAAATAATAGATTAATAGATATTATTATCTTATATAGATAGAAATAAAGATTATATCTAACTAAGTAAAAATCGTAATATTTATTCTTATTATCGTCTTACTTACTAGAGAGAGTATAATTATATTTAGATATAACAAATACTTTTTGAAAACTTCTTGAAAAGGATTAAAGAGTATTAATACGAATTTATTAAAAGAAAAAGTAGAAAGTAATATTATTGATATTACTATTATATAGTATAAATAAAAGGAAGTGATTAAAATATATATATTCAAAGTTATTACTATAAAGTTTATTATCATGAAAATTTATTAGCGACTATACCTAATTAAAATGATAATAATAAAAATAATTACCTAAAGTAAACTGATTTAGTTAAAACAAATATTTACTAAATTAATAATATACTTACTAGCTAATATCAACTATAATTTCGAAATAACTTATCTTCAAATATTTACTTAAAAGAGTTACTAACTCTAACAAACAATATTTAACTTACTTAATATAAATTTATAAAATTATATACTTGTTTTCTTTAAAACTTATATAAAAGCAAACTCTCTATTTATCAGATCTCAGAAAGGATCAATTATAATTATATATAATATTTTATTTATTTGAAACTTTCTTTAAGTTTACTATAATTCAATATTTAAATTAAAAAGTATATTATAGAAAGTACTATATAGTTTCTAAATTATATAATCCTAAATTATATAATACTTAGGATTATAAAGTAAGCTATAATATTAGATCGGATATATTATATTTATCTATAGAGAAGCTAAGTATTATAATAATTATTATAGAATCGGAGATCTATAAGTACAGTTTAGAACTCTTATTAATACTTATATCCTTTAATTGTATTATCTTGATATATAAGTAGAATCAGATAGAAAATCTCTCTTAACTCAAGAATATTACAGACTCTTATAAATAAAGCTAGGAATCTTAGAAAAAGAGAAGTTAGTTAATTACAACCTTATTATCATTATATATACCTGGCTATCATTTAATTATAATAATATATATATCGAAGACTTCTAAGATATAATATAAAATAGTATTATAAGTTAATAAAGAATTTTTAAAGTTACTTTGAAAATAGGTTAAGAATAACTAGATAATCTAAGATAATATATAGAAGTAGCTTGTATTAAATTATTTAAAGAAATATTAATAATACTAATATAAAGTATAAAAATCACTTTATTATAAAAAGACTTTTAAAAGATAATAAGAAAGTTAAAGTAACTAATTTTATCTAAACTTTATAAGCGAGTATAATAAGTACTAAATAAAAGAAATAGATTATTATTATTATTATTATTATTATTATTATCCTTTTTATCTTTATTATCCTCTTAACTATTATCCTTTTTATCAGAAAGTTAATTTACAAAGTAATTCTTTAAACTATATATTTTAATTAATATTTTGAAAAACTTTCAAGTATCTTTTAAATTCTAGAAAAAGCTAAATATTAGTTTGATTTTATAAGGAATTAATAGAAAACTTACTTTATTAGAATCTCTTTATTTAAATAAAGTAAATAACTTCTTAATAACTAAAATTAAAATTTAGAAAATAAGATAATACTTTTTTATTTTATAACTTTAATAGCGACTTAACTTTCTAATATATATATAATTATAATAATATTTTTTACTAAAACTATACAAAGTATTTTAAATATAATTAAGATAAAGAATATAATAATAGTTACTATAATTTATAAAATCAAGATAATTCTAAGAATTATTTTAAAAAGCTTTAATATCCTTATTAAATAACTTTGGAAAGTTATTTGAAAAAGTAACTTTAGTAGTAATAAAAGTAATTAGATAGTTACTAATTAAAGTATTTTAACTATTATCTATATAAGTTTTTCTATATAGTATTTAACAATCAATTAAAAAAGTAACTATTTTACTTTTATATTATAAGTTTTGAAATTATATTAGAAGTTATAATAGATATTATATTATATATATATTGAATATCAGTTAATATATATAATTAAGATATTTGAATTATAAAATAAAATAGCTAGAATTATAATATCTATTAAATTTAAAGACAGTTTAAAAACTTAGTAGTAAAAGTTTAAATATAAGAAAATTATATTTTAAAAGATTTTAAAAATATATTATAAGAAGTTATAAATCAGTTAGATTATAAACTCGAAATATAAACTAACTATATACTAGAATTTTAATAAGCAAAGTTGAAGGAAAATTATAAAGATTATATAATAAAGAAAGTAGTTAATATAAACTTTAAAATAAAGTAAGTAGTTATAATAGCCTATTCTAATTAATAAAAGGAGAATTATCTTTTTTAAAATTAAGAATAAAATCTAGTAAAAAAGATTATTAAAAAGAAGAAAAATCTAAAAGATCTTTATATAAAATAATTAGAGAATATATAAGTATTTCACTTAAATAAGAATTAGAAGAAGTAATTTATATAAAGCGAGTATAAAAAGATAGTATTTAAAAATCAATTATATAAATAATTAGTAACTAAAAAGTAAAGAGATTAGAAAAATAAAATAAATTCGAAATTTACTACTAATAAATACTAGATAATATCTATAATAGTAGTATTAATCTTAATCGAAGATATTAAATCTTTATAATTAGAAATATAAAAGTTAAAAGTAAGAAAATTAAACTTACTAATTTAATCTAATAAAATAGATTAAATATTATCTTATTACTAATAAGTTTTATAAGTCTATTAAATAACTTATTAAATAAAAGATAGATTAACTAGTATTATTGATTTATAATTATAATTATAATAAAGATTATAATTAATTTAGAAGAAATTACTATATCTATTTTTATTATTATCTTACTTATTTAAAAAAGTATAATTATATTTAGATATAGTAAATACTTCTTAAAAACTTCTTTAAGAAAATTAGAAAGTATTGATATAAATTTATTAGAAGAATAAGTAGAAAGTAATATTATTAATATTACTATTATATAATATATATAGAAGAAAGTGATTTAGATATATATATTTATTATTATTATTTTAAAACTTTATTATTATAAAAATTTATTAACAATTATATTTAATTAAAATAATAATAATAAAAATAATTATTTAAAATAAATTAATCTAATTAAAATTAATATTTACTAAATCAATTATATATTTATTAGTTAATATTAATTAGAATTTTAAAATAATCTAATTTTAATTATTTATTTAAAAAAATTACTAATTTAAATAAATAATATATAATCTACTTAATATAAACTTATAAAATTATTTACTTATTTATTCTCAAATCTTATATAAAAACAAACTCACTTTTATTAGATCTCTAAAAAAATTAATTATAACTATATATAATATTTTATTTATTAGAAACTTTCTTTATTTATTATAACTTAATATTTAAACTAGAGAGTATATTATAGAAAGGATTATATAATATTAAGAAAAAGGATAATATTATAAAAAGTGATTATTTAATTTATAGCTAGATTTATTAGATATATACAATTTAATATATATAAAGATTACAACTTATATTATATATATATATAAATATTACAATTTATATTATATATATATTATAACTTATAATATATAAATATTATTAAGTCTCTAAGTTTATTAATAAATATCACTATTATATAATAATAATAAGTATTAAGATCAGATAATTTTAACTTAATTAATTATATAGAATTAAATATTTTACTCGATTTAGACCTCCTACTTCAAAGTTTACTTAAGTCTATAAATAATAGTTGGAAAACTCAATTTCAAGAGGTTAGATCAATTAATTATCTTTATTATTATTATATATACTTAGCTATCATCTAATTATAATATAATTTTATATAATATACTTAGCCTTTCGTTAAAAACTAGTATACTAGTTATTTTATATAAATATTCTTCTCTTTTCCGATTTAATATTAAAACTATATTATTTTTAAATATCAAAATATTATTTAATATTACTTTTTTTTAGATTTACTATCTTTAAAATTATCTTATAAGAATTTCTAATAGGTTTTTCTTATTTCAAGTTATTTCTATTTAAAATATTTATTATCTTTATATATTAACTTATAAGTTTTGTTTATTTTAAGTTTAAAAGTTCTAATATAATTATAATATTTAATTATTTAAATTAAGTAAGTAAATACTCTAACTTCTTAATTATTATTTTCTTTAATAATCTATTCTTTATCTATTTATAATAAGTTGATTATTTTATTTTATTCTAATACTTTTTATTTTATATTTAATTAATAATTCTTTTTTAACTTTTTAAAATATTATTTTATATTATCTTTATTTAACTAATATATTAAATAATTATTATTATAATAGATTATTTATAATAATATAATATAATTAAATTTATTCTCTTTAATTATTATATTTAGTTGATATCTAAATATATTTTTATTTTAATAATTATCTTTATTTACTAAAGTTTTAAATTATTTTTTTCTTTTCTAAATATTTCTTTTTAATTTCTATTTATAAAATTTTCTTTAATAATCTTTTATTTAATATCTTAGAAATTTATATTTAAAATATAGTTTTATTTATAATTTATAGTTTTTTTCTTTATTAAAAAAATTATTTCTTAAATTTATAATATCTAATTTTATAAGATTATTATAATTTTTTTCTTTTTAATTCTATTTAATTAAATTTCTTAAATATTTCTTATTTAATTAATAAAAATAAGATTATTAATTATTAATAAAATATAATTTTTATTAGAATTTATATTTATAATTATTAATTTATATAGTTTTTTTAATTAGATTATTTATATTATTAATAAAGTCTTTATATAAAAGTTTAAATTTAATACTATTTCTTAAACTTAATATATAATAGTTTAAAAGTATTATAATATTCTAACTAATTTAATTTCTATACTTTTTAAACTTTATAATATAATTGATAGTTAATTTAGTTTATTAAAAAATAAGTAACTTTCTTTCAATAATTTATATAATATTAATATCTTTAAATATTTATTATATTTCTTTTTAAAATCTTTTAAAGCTTTTAAAGATAATTATTATAATTATTATTATTTTATTAAAATTTAGATTATTCTCGAAATAATTAAATAGGAAAAGTTTAATTTATTTAAATATTTCACTTTTAAAATAGAAGATAATTTAAAGATTTCTTATATCTCAAGTTATAAATTTATCTATATTAAATCTAAAATATATTCTAAATTATAAAAAGAAAATATCTAACTTTTTTCTATTATTATTATATTTATTTAAAAATACAATCTTAAAAGTTTCTTAAAGTTTTAACTCTTTTAACTTATTATTATTATTATTACTATCTATATCTTTCTTATTTATATTGATATTATTATTGTAATCACTTTGAAGTATAAAGGTAGTAATTAGATTAATAGTAAATATAACTATCTATTAGACTAAGAGTCTAATTATAATAATATCGATACTAATTATATCAATTCGATGTAAAAGGTAATAAAAGTATTTAAAATATTATAAATACTTATCTTCTAAATTATATAGAAGTAATTAGAGTCCGAGTATTATTAGTTATAATAATTAGTAATACTATTATAATTTTATTATTAATAAATAATTTATAAAGAATAGATTGATTATAGATAATAATAAATATATAAATTATAATTGAAATTAAATATAAAATTCTATATACTAAGAAAAACTATCTACTTATATAGATTTTTATATTTTATAAAGTAGACTAATAAACTATCTATTAATTTTTTGATAAACTAATAAAAAGTTTATTAATTTATTTTCTTACTTGAAGTTCTATTAAAATTACTTTTAGAATTTAAAATACTAACTTAATACTAAGTACTTTTCTATTATAATACTATTTATATAGAAAGTACAATAATAATTATAAATATCTTTCTTATTTATATACTAAGAATAAAGATATTTAGAAATTACTTTATTATATAATCTTTATACTCTAGTTTATATCTATTAAATATAGAGGGTAGCTTTCTAAGTTTAAGGTTTTTAAGTATTTATATAACTTAGAGTTATAATATATATATAAATTTAAAAATATATATAATTATAATAAAACAAGTTATTATTAGAAAGTAAAATTTAATCGAAGTCTCTTTATAATTGAATATACTAATATAAAGAAAAAAAAAGTATATATATTTATTTATTTTATAACAAATATAAATAATTTAAATAAACTTCTTTTATAGTTTATTAATAAATCTAAATATTCTAACTACTTTAAATTTAAAAGTATTTATAATTTAGATTAATTAGATATAAAATATTAATTAAATATAAAAGTTTAGATAAATTATAAGATTATAAAGAATTATTTATTATAGCTTAATACTTATATATATATTTAAAGTAAATATATCTTTTTATTAATAGATAACTTTAATATATATATTTTAACTATTAATATACTTTCTTCAACTTTTATATATATTTATATTAAATAACTTCCTTCTAATACTATTTCTTATTATTAATTATTTAATTAAAGTATAATTACTAATTAGAAGTTATATATTAAATTTAAGTTTATATAATTTATAATTAAAATATTTAATTAAAGTAAGAATCTTTTAAAAAAAATAAATATATTACAGTTTATTAGATAGAGTATTAAAGTTTAAAAACAAGAAGTATTAATAATAACAATCTCGAATTATTAGATTAGATTTTAATATATTAATTATAATACTTTCCTTATTATTTTTATAGATATTTAAATTAAATTTTAACTTAGATTAGATAATCTATAAAAAATAATATAATATCTTTATAATCAAGAAATAATTATAACTATATTTATAAATATAAAAAAGTATATATCTTTTTATAAAAAGTAGATAATTAATATATTTAATTTTAATTCTTTTATTAATAATATAATAATATAGTTTATAATAATTAAAGTAAATAAAGATATAGAAAGTAATAATAAAGTTGAAAAGCAAATCTCTATATCGAATTATATAATATTAGAAGTATTAACTACTTTAATATAAAAAGTAATAAAATAATAGTAATATAAACTTTTTAAAATAGTTACAAATATAATATAAGTATATTTAGTATAAAATAGAGTTAGATAAAAAGTAAAATACTTTATATACTTTTTTAGATATAGATTAACTTATTTAATAATATAATTTATTTATATTAGAAATCTCTTTATATTAAAACTAACAAACTATACTTTTTAATCTAATATAACTAAAGTTGATTATAATTTTATATAAGTATTTAAATTTTTTATTAACTAATAATTTGTATTTACAAAGTATTATTATATTTAGTTATTTACAAGTTACTTAAATATTTAATTATTAAAGAGTTAGTAATAATATAATAATATATTATATAAGAAGATTATATTATTTTTAAAATTAATAACTAGAGAGTTAAAAGAGTTAAAGAACTTTAAAAGTTTATATATATATAAAGGTTATATAAATTATATACTTAAAGTATATATATACTAAATATATTTAAAATAGTATCTTGAAATATCAAGTGATAAAGTGAGTATAATATATATATATTATTAATATTTATAGTTTAAACTATCTAGATTATTATACTACCTCTCTTTCTAAGAAAGCTTACTTTTAAATACTTTAATTCTATTAATTTTAATTAAAAAGGTTAATAAACAAATATAAGAATATTAATTAAATATAAAAAGATTAAATAAATATAAAAAGAAAGTAAGTTAATATTTCTTATAAATTTATTATTAGTTATATTTTTAATTACTTGAAGAATTACTACTTTTATATCGAGATTATAAGATAATTACTTTTAAAATATTTATAATTATCTTTATTTACTTAGTATAAATATAACTATTCTAGAAATTATACTAAAAAGCTAAATAAAGTAGGATTTTCTAAATAGAATATATTTAGTAAATATAAAGTTATTTTGAAGTTAGATACTTTATATTATATTAAATTAGTATTATAATTTAGTTATTATATATAGTATTTTAAAGAGTAATATTATTTATAATAAATAAAAATTTTCTTTACTTTTTATTCCTTTTTACTAATTATATTAATTAGTAGTAAAGGTTTATTAATTTAACTAGAAAGTAGATTATCTAATATTTTTCTTAGTTTATTAATAAGAAATATAAAGTATATTTTTATTATTTTAAATAACTTAAATTTAAAGAAGTAATCGATTTTCTTAAAAATCTTAAAATATCTATTTATTAAGAAATCAAACTTCTTAGAAAGTTGTTAAGTAAATAAATATTTTATATCTAGTTAAATATAATTACTAATATTAAAGTTAACTAAATAATATAATATATTTATAACTTAAGTTATATATTCTTATACTTTCTTAATTACTTTGTAAATATATTATAATATTTCAAAGTTATAATAAATATATATATAAATATTATTAATATTAAAGTTATTTACTAGAAGTTTTAATTTAACTTTATTTTATATCTAAATATATTATAGTTCTTAATTATATAATATCTTAAATAGATTTAAGTTGTTTAAAGAAATATATAATAGAATTAATTAAATATAATTTATTATTAAGAGGAATTTAAACTAATTATTTTAATAATAGTTAATAAAAAATCAAAGTTTTTTTTATAAATATTAATTATAAATCTTAGTTTAATTATTAGTTTATAGATAGTTAGTAATTAAAAGTTTAATTTAAATTTCTAAAATATTATTAAACTTTTTTTAGAAGATAAATATAAACTGAGTTTTATAGTTAGAAAGTATTATTATAAATAGATTATAATA